>JAOEHX010015791.1:15879-27012 GCA_025448015.1 Bolborhynchus lineola
ATTGTTTTTTCAAGGTACTTTGCTGGTGGGAAAGAAAATTTGAAAGCACTCAATCAGTTTAATTGACAGAGAGTCTAAAATTCAGCTGTTTGGGAAAAAATAGCTAAGGCTAGCTTCAAAGAGAACGCAGAGAGTTGCACACATATACACATATTTTGATCAAAATTCTCTGAAAAAAATATTAAAATTGCAAATCAGAATTTCCCAAAAGCTGGGAAATTACACAAGTAAGGTTTCCTATGGAAGCCTCTGTAAATACTGCTCAAAGGGTTTTCCTGAAGGACCCTGTCTCATGCGCTTCCTCTTCGTAGTATCCAGCAGGATTTCAGATATGTGCATAGTGCACTTTAACACAGAAAAGAAAAGGTTAGGCAGCCGCTGCAGATAGCTATTCTGTTCTGAATGGGACACCATGCAGAAAGGGACAGAAACATGAAGTTGGCAGTGTGGCAGTAATTTTTTATGTGGCTGTCCTGGGTTCAGCAATAGAAGTCATTTTTCTCCTTCTTGGTAGCTGGTGCAGTGCTGTGTTTTCAACTTTCGGCCTGGGAACAGCACTGATAACACCGATGTTTATAGTTATGGCTTAGAATGTTTGGTTTGACCTGGCAGAGTCTCATGCTCTGTCAGGGAGGAGGGGAAGGCAGGAGGAAGCAGAGACAGGGCACCTGACCCAAACTGGCCAAAGAGGTATTCCATACCACAGCACATCATGCCCAGGATGGAAAAACTGAGGGCAGGAACCCAGAAGAGTTCAGTTCATGGTTGGGTCAGGCTTGGTATGGGGTGGTGAGCAACTGTACTCTCTTCCCTTGTATTTCTCTTATCATTATCATTAGTAGTGACAGCAGCAGTGGTTTGTGTTATACCTTAGTTACTAAACTGTTCTTATCTCAACCTGTGGGAGTTGAATTCTTTCAATTCTCCTCCCCATCCCTCTGGGAGCTGGGAGGAAGAAAGAGGAGTGAGTGAGCAAACTGCATGATTTTCAGCTCAAACCAGGACAGTGGCAAAGGAATATGATGAGGAGCATGACCAAAGAACTGCTCACCTCCTGAAAAGTGGTTTTGAGCTATTCTCTACTTATCTTTATTTCCCTCCCCTGTTTCTTCTGCCTCTTCCTGCCCTTTTTTAATTTCCTTACCCTTTTTATTAATTTCTACTATCCCTTCCCAGTAGTTAAACCAGTCAGTTAAAACCTCTTTTCTACATTTTTTCCTAATTACTCAGAGCTGATTGTAAGATGGGAACTCAGTTACAGAGACTAGAGCCTCAGCACTGCTGAAAAGACAGGAGCAACAATGAGCGCAGGAATATTCTCATAAACAGGAATATCCTCATGAATATTTAGGTCCCAGGCTGGACCATGCCTGGATGTTTGGGGTGGCAGGAACAGGACCATAGATCAAGAGACAACTAGGAAACACATTGAAGGAATAGTATCTTCAGAGGATAGAAACAATGAGTTCTATCGAGTTATACATAATCGAGTTAATATTTCAATAGCTTACAGTTTATTGAAATTTGGAGGAGATTCAGGTTAGATATAAGGAAGTTCTTTACTGTGAGTGGTGAGGCACTGGAACAGGCTGCCCAAAGAAGCGGTATATGCTTCATCCTGGTAGTGTTCAGAGCCAGGCTGGACAGAGCCTTGAGTGACATGGTCTAGTGTAAGGTGTCCCTGCCTATATCAGGGGGCTGGAACTAGATGATCTTAAGGTTCTTTCCAACCCTAACTATTCTATGATTCTATAAAACTTTCATGAAATCAGCAAAAAAAAATTATATACTTATTACCTTAGAAGTCACACTGCCAAATGTCAAGTTCTTGCTCCATAGGATAGAGACCTAATGAGATACCTTTAAGAAGACTTTAAAAATATCCAAAATAATATTAGTCACATCCTCTAAAAATTTCTGAAGTATTTCAGCTGAAAGTACCCTAAATAAAGAAACATACAAATCAGCCCACTTATAACATGAACATAAATGTAAGTTTGACGAACTCTTCAGCAAGTAGGAGCCTTAGGCCAGAAATTATTGGGAAAATTTAATCATTAGCAGGTGTATTTAACGTTGTCAGTAATGCTGAAAGGGGAAATGTCACTAGAACTGACAAATGCAAAAATTACAAAAACTGTATCTATATTACCTGCGTGTCATGTGGGTCCTGGATGACAATGGTTGACTCCACCTGTGCAAGTACAAAATAGCATCTTTTGATAGTAAATTGTTGATTACACTCAAATGTTTCCCAAGATCTACCACAAAAAAAAAACTTTTATTAGGAGTCTGAAAGGCACAAATGACAAAAAATGTTCAAATGATGTAATTTCAATGTATCTTTAAATTATGCACAACATATGCAGACAATACTCCCATTTTTTTTATAAATATCAAAAGGATGTTATTATTTTTGTGCAGGTTTTCCTTCATAATAAGTAAAAATGCTCAACACAAGAAAAATATGCTTTGGTTCACCCAAACTACTGGAATACCTCAGCAGAGACTGGTAACACATATGTTACGGTTTTGATTGGTTTCGGTCTCATAGCTCTGATCAATAAACTAATTGAGCTGTGTCAGATTGGCCTTCTGGGCTTTTACTCCTATTAGAAACAATTCCTACTCAAATTTGGAATTCAAACATAGAGGCAACAGGCAAAGTGATGTCTCCTCTGTGAATAGCCTAGATATAATGTACAGCTTCGCTATCATCTCCCTCATAGCTGGAGGGGATATCCCCTCATTCTGGAAGAATAAAGGCAATTTCTTTTCACATTTTGCACTACCCTGATGTTGCTTAAACTCTTACCTGATTGTAGAGCAGCTCTCTTTTTACTCTGCAACATTTTTACACATGCTGTCCTGCTCTACTAATATTCCTTCCCTATTTTTCTGTGCTGAATCTTTCATTGGCTTCCTGGAGTTTTTTTTTAACCAGTGCCACACTCTTCACTTGCATTTATGAAGCCTCTAAAAACCTCAGTCTTGTGTTGCTTTCACTGTGTGCTATTGTTGCTATACTATGCATATGAAAATCAAACGTGAGGATCAATAATCCTTGCTTTTTGATAAAAATAACTAGGGGACATAATTTTGTACATGATTTTTTTTCCTTTCTGGTGGCTTTCAGTGGCACTGAGATATCTCTGAATGGCATTTAGATTTTACAGGAATCCCTGCTCTGGGACTAGTGGGAACTATTCCGTTGAGCTTCACTGCTAAATTAATAGTCTCCAGACTCTATTTCAAAACAAATTCCAGCAGGTTTGCACAGGTTTTCAGCTTCCAGTAACATTAAAATTAAATGCAACAATTTTAAATGTGGATTTCAGGGAATGAATTCCTACATACAAGGTTGTACCTCTGGCTGGTTCAGCATCTGCCTGATCAGCAACAGTGCAGCAACACTAAGCGTTTTATGCTTTTGTAATTAGAGGAGGCATATGCTGTACTGCTGCAAGTTATGCAGCACTGTAGTATCACCAGTGCTTCACTTATTTAAGATACAGGCTTTAAGGATGGCAATTTTTTTGTGTTTGTAAGGATTCTCAGGATTTGGTGATCGAAAAGATAGATGCGATACTGTGACTTTCCTGGTAGCAAGAACAGTTCTTCACATTATAAACTTTTTTTGGAGAAGGGATAGCATCTTTTGCACTTTGCACACTCAGGTTATGAACTTGCTAGAAGTTCACAGAAGGCCACAGATGACATGAAAAAAACTCTTTAATGACCTCTTTTTTTTTTTTCTTTTCTCTCAGCTGCACTTTTCAGGTGAGATAAATGTGCCATCTGGCAAACACACCCTGGCGTTTGCTGTCCTGCCTGCAATTAGCCATTCCTTCAGTAAAGAGTTAACTGGGTTTTTTGCCAGTTAGTACTACATTTCCTACCAACAAATAATAACCTTTAATCTGCTTTTAGAAGTGATTTAAACCTGCACTAACTGAAACTCTGACTACCTAGGAAGACTGATGGAAACGCCCCTGAGTTGTGCTGTGACAGAAGCACGTTACCATGAAGAGAGGACATCGAGAAAATCAGTCAACTGAAGACATTACTTCTTGAGAAAGATCCCATAATTCTTTCAAAGAACAGATGGGCTGTCCTATAATTGACCCAATTGATGGGAATCAATTTTGATGGGAAAGGGTTCATAGGACATTTAACTCAAAAAACATTAGACTTGACCATGGAGGCATGTAAGCAGAAGTAATGAGAACATGGAAAGAATTTGCTGAGGAAATGTTTAAACCGTAGAAAACTAAACTATGTGGGTGCATAGAGTTTACTCCACATAAGAAACAGTCCTGTAAGCTGGCTGGCTGAGCTACACTCTAGTGTGTAAGCATTTTAGTAAGTATTTGCCAACACTTATCAGACTTTTCTCTTGGAGCATCTGGCAGCAGCTGATTAAAATGACTGAAGACCAGCATCTTAAAGTCAAAGTAGCATGTAATTGCCAAATAGGACATAAGATTTAGGAGTATATTAACACAACAAAGAGACCCAATGCATCTTTCTCTGTATGAGCTCAGAGGGCTTATCTATTTGTCTAGTATGGTAAGTCTGTCCCTGGGTTGGGAGAGCTAGGGTGCTTGCTGGAGATAGCAGCCAGGTACGATACAGCTGTGAATGTTTTGTTATATATTAAACACTGAAATCAACCGATAACTAATAGTTAAAAAAAAAAAAAAAGTAGTAAAATATATATAGAATAATTATTGGAAGAATTAAATAAAAATATTACAAAAATGTCTAGATTGTTACGTTTTATATCTAAAAAATTCATACTGTATCTTCCTACAGAACATGGTGTTTCAACATCAATACAGGTGGTAATTTCTCCTATAAATTTAGGATTAGGATCAGGCTCCATTCTGATGCTCAATAAATCTGTAATAAAAATCAGTGTAATGTCCAACTTATTAGTAAAGACATACTTATATCCCTTCTACATGTGTTATTAATGCATCAGAACTTCTCCTCTACAAACTGTTAAAAGACCAATAATGAAAAGAAATCATTCAAATTCAAAGCCACGCAGCAGAGCTCTATGTTAACAATAATAATCAATGCCTGAATTTCCCTCAGAAAGAAATTCAGTCTATAAAGATATTTGCTTTGGGAAGCATTTGGGAAACAGGCATTCTTGTTGCCCCAGAAGACAGCAGGGAGTCTGAAGCATACTGTTAACACCTTTTTGAGCAGATGTAACTACAGTTTCAACCTATTGAAATTCCTGCTGCGCAGTTTTGCATTTACTCACAATCTTTATTGGCATTTATTCATTGTAACTGTACTTTATTTATTTATTCACTTAAATGTTTATACGAAATAGAATATATAAAACTGTGGCAACATCTTCTATGAGCAACAAATAAAAATTAAGCCTGCTTGCATTGCATGTGCATATCTATTCAACAGATGCCCTCTTATTGTTTAATAGAGGCCTGTGCCAGAAAAAGAGCTAGAAGCATATTCTGTTTAGTTTAGAGATAATTGGTCCTTAAAAGATTTTCAGTTTTCTATTCATCAGATGCACACACATATGTATATGCGTGCACTCACTTTGTAGTAAAAGCGTCATTTGAGTTTGCCACAGTCAGAATTCTGATTAAAAGGAGACATGACAGGTCAGAGTCTCCATTGCTAAAGGTCAGTCTGTTTTCACTGCTGCCATTCATAGCAACAGACGAGTGCCAATATGGTCTGACTGAGAGTATGGCCATTGTTTCTTGCAATTCTGTCAAAAAAAAAAAAAAACCCAGTTCTTAACTTTAACTTACATTTTTTTTTCTCTCTCTCTGTATTTTTTTCCATGTCAGCCTAAGAAGTTTCTATTTTTTACCAGAAAATAGAAACAGAAAAGTTTCAAATTCTCACTCCTTATTATTCTGTTGTACTAAATTCTGCATTAAAGTTCCTAAGACTGGTGACAGCGAGATGGGAATAAGCCATCAAATTATATTTGATGGATCAGAACCTAATCTCCTTTGTGTGTTCTCAAAGAATCAAAAAGCAAAGAGATACTACCCCATTTTGAAAATATGTATATATAAGCAGTCAGAATATTTGTTCTCAAGTGAGAAGGACCTGGCCCACTGCTAGCATCACTGAACATTCCTAAAAGGCATGGCTGGTTGCACCTGCAGAAGGATGCTTTTGTTCTGCCAGCCAATATTTCAAACTGTCCACTGGAGAGAGAAGGCATGTTGTATCTCCAATAATGAGACCCATGAATCATTCCCCTGCATACAACTCCAAAGCCTTTTCTCTTGCTTCTGCTCTCTGGGAATTGTTTCCAGGGCAATACCTCTTTTTACCTGTAGTGCTCTGGCTCCTCATCAGAACAGGTACAGCATTTATCACAGATTTTAAATGCTGAGATTAAAAGAGAATTTCTGGGGAAAAATACCAATTCAACAATTAATAACAGGGGGCTTGGTCAAACAGCTGTCTCTAAGGAACTTAATTTTGAAAGTGCCTCATGGGAGTCACTTAAAGACCCACCTTTTTGGTAACAAAATCCCTATGGAACTTAATCACTTAATTCTTGGCCACTGTTCTGTGCCTGTTTTGTGCCTCAGGTGTGGTGGGACACACAAGTACCTTTACTTTTTTTTTAGCTATGGGGTTTTGATCTAGACTATTTGCTCTAACCACGTGGCATAAACCTGCAGGAGGAAATATCCTTGACCACACAAGAGTTAACGCATTCAGTTTGCACTGATCTTGAGCCAGGGTCAGTATGAATGAATTAGTAGACCATAGATTTGAGCTTTGGCTTGGCATAAATATTTAAAATATTTACATAAAAAAGTACGTAATCACCAGAGACTAATATTAATGTCATATCATATCCTATAACTTGATAGCAGATATAAAATGGCAAGTGGGGGAAAAAAACTTCCACCTGCTCCGAGTGGTTTAGCCCTTTACAAAATGGTATTGACTTCAGTACCTAAACCCAGGTAAGAGTTAAAGAGTGCCCAGAGATGTGTCTACCCAGACTGCTTTTAGGCATCTCTGATGAAGAAGGGGGCTTTAGGGCTTTAAACCAAGTTCTTTAATCCAGTAACTCCTTCGAATTGCCTTAGAAGTTCTATACACTAGGTTTTGCGAATCTTGTTCTGAGGTCATCTTTAATGACCTTCCTGGTCATTAAAGTATTTCTCTAGTCATTGTAGGGAAAATGTATTTACCTAACTTGTACTTGGAGATGCTGCTAAGTAGAACTGAAGAGGTACCTTGGCTCACTGCTGCACTTAGCCAAAATTCCAAGTGCAAGTCCAGGATTCTGAGATTATCATTAAGTGGGGGAAAAAAGCCCTCTTTAAAATAGTATTTTATGCACTAATTTCAGATTGATAGAACTAATTCTGAGAATTATAAAAAACTCAAACTAATGGTGATAAGGACTTAAGTGGAAACTAGAAGCAAGCTACAGACTCATAATTAGGGCCACTAGGCTCATCTAGTCTGACCTGCTGCCTAGAGCAGGCCAAACAATTTCATCTAATAGTTCCTGCAACAAATAAATATTCTTCCCTACAGTGCAAGTTAGAATTTCTCAGTGCCTTACCATGTAGCTGAGGAAGAACATAGCCCTAAAGAAGACATCCAGTTTTGATTTAAACTTCAAGCTTGAATATATCCTTGTCCAAATATAAAGAAAAACAAACAAAATGAAAAGAAAAACAAGTCTCCACATTGCTACTTACTCAAAAATAAAGAAAGAGTAAGTACAGCAGTTTTCTGAATTACAAAGTTATGAGTTGCACAAGAAACTTTATGAGTCTGGTGTCAGACAAAGATCTATTTCTTTGTTTATTTCCTTTACTCTTCTTATACATCATTGAAGTTTTAAATTAGGTTAATTCTCAAGGACAAAAGGGTTTTCCTAGTGATTCCAGTCAATATAGCTTTGGATATATTCCAAAACCACTGCAACTAATAGAAATCTTTCATGGCTTAGACATGTTTTGGAGCCAACTCAATGTCTACAACATGCTCTAAAATACTGACCCACATAACGGACTATAAGACAAACCCTTTATGACTAATTTTACACTAACCAATAATTAGGTATTAAAGCTAAGTGGCATCTTTAAAGTCAATTTATAGCCTAATAAAAAATAAAGAAAAGCTTAACCTTAGTACATGGTACCTAACTTTGCAAAAAGAAGTTTCCTTATGCTGCCACTTATACTGAAAGATATAAATAAAGAAAGGAAAATGCTGAAGTAATTAAAGACTGGCCATAAAATGGATCAAAATCATATTTTTACCCGATATATAAAATATATATATGTGTAATACATATAGTAGCTGACTCTGAACTAATAACGAAATGCATTTTGTATTAGCACTTCAGTGTCTCTCAGAAGATACAGTGCATATGCCTTTGTCACAAAGACAGTCCTGAGACTGTTTCAGACAAGAATTCCATCTATTGAACTAATGTGATGTGAGGCTACATACCCGAAGGATCAAAAATAATTGTCAGAGAAAATTGCTGAGGCTTCATTTGTGCTCTGAGGTGCCTGCTGAGTGGTTTCCCACAGGTTACATCAATTCACCACACTAATCAACAGATGGCAATAAACAAGAGTAATTAAATTACTGTTAAAGACCACTCTCTTCCTCTGGATGTAGAGGGGCAATTACCAGTGACTTTAAAAGGAGCTACTGATATCAGCCTAACCCTAGAATCTAATTCTATGTAGCTTGTGTTTTTTTTTTTGCTTAATGGTTTGGCCGGAAGTTTAAAGACCTAAATCATGTTTTCAGGTGTCTGTCTTTGGCTGCAGTAAAAATGCCTTACTAAAATGCTCCATCAGCATCCTCATGGCCTTATCTCCCAAATGCAGATGTTTTTCGGTGCTGGAGTACCCTCAGCGTACTGGAGCTGAACACCAAAAAGAAAACTATTTAATTCCTCGTGCAGCCTGGACAAGACTATGTCTGGTAACGTGGATGCTGCCAATACACAAGGCAAGACCCCAGGGCACTGCACATGTTGCTAGGTTTTCCTCTTCCAAAATTTTGCAGTGCTGGCAGAGGTCACTGTTCCTATTATAGAATATTGCTGTGGTCCAAATGCAAATGCAGAGCCAGTCTGCCCACATCATGCCAAAAAGGGCATGGTACCCATATGCACTAGCACGGCTTATTCTCCCCCCACAATTTGCATAGCACAGACCCTCCTTCTCTCAGTCTCAGCCTCATGGCCCAACCTGCATTTATCTATTAATTTATATCACAGCTTGGGCCATCATTAGCCACCTAACTGAGTCATTGCTTTGAGTACTGAATTTAGACTAAGACTAAAAAAAATAAAGTCAGTCTAGTTGGTAAGATATAAATTCCACCTTGCAACTTACACAGTAGTAATATACCTCTTGGAAATTCATAGGAAATTATTCCACATTAGAAATTAAAATGTTGGAAAGCTCATTATTATCAGATGATCTCAGAGTTGATGACTGGTACAACCCAAACAGCTCTGAAGCTGTATCTTTAACATGATCAGCACCACAGGCAGAGAAACGCACCTTTTTGCTCCTCACCATTGGTAGCAGTCTGGTCATAGCTTGTTCTCTGAAGATTAGATTCACCTCATCTGATTTTAGATTCCCAACTGACGTAACTACTGTGTCCCAGTAGCCAAGTAAATGCAGTATCACCCCATATAATGTCAGGCTACAGGGTTTTAAATAATTGCCTTTTTCATTACAAGGTAGTTTCAGTTTATTTAGTTTAAACTGCAACTGCCTAATGACCAGGTGGACATTACCTAATTTATTTTAGCCTTGCTTAGCTTTATATAATTTTTGTGCTGGAGCACCTATTGCTGTTGCAGTGTTGACATATTTCCTGTAAGTAATATATGCTGGTTACAGATAGCTATTCTGGTACTTAATCAATGTAGAATGAATTATCTATGACTCCACAATAACTATGCAATGCGGTGCAATGAAATTACGGGTCTGGAGGCATCAGGGCTGTACACAACTTACCCCTTATCAACTGCTGAGCACTAAAAGAGTGCATCTCCTGGAGATCAGTGAAACTGATTTTAGGAGTCACCAAGAGAACAAGGGAACAAGTGTCTGACATATGTAATACACATATAATATACATGTTCTGTACTTGTATAGAACAAATTCCAAAGGAATTGGAAATTGCAGGTCAGTAAAGAAAGAGCTAGGTGTAGGCTTTGTTAGAAAGCATAAATAGCCCCAAATATACACTTGGTTGAGGAGGAAGAAACCTTCAATATCACTCTCCTCCTGGCAAAGGACTCCAGATGCTCAGCATTGGAGTAACCAGAATATTGAAGTAAAAGGGAAAAGTAAACAATGGCATACAGTGACTGGGGAAAAAAAATGAGTTAATGAGAGAAAGATAAGTAGGAAAAAAAAATTTTGCAAATATTCGACCCAAGGCAGAAGGAGAATGATTTATAAAAGTGCTGAGTGCTCACATCTGCAAGTGAAGTGTACTTGAGATGTGTTCTGGCTGTACAAACTGCTATAGCAATTCTAAGTATTCTGAAATTAAGTCTGCCATGGGCCATGTTTTTAAATATGTTTAGGCATCAAAAATTGCAAGAAATCCCACCTACAGGGATTTGCAAAAGGATCTGAGAAGTTAGATGCCTAACAGCTATGAGGAGGGGCTAGCATCTCCTTAGACTAATCATCTCCTTGGACTAATTTGCCTACTTGCACTTCTAAGGTTTCAAAAAAATCTATCCCCAAGTATCCGAAAGCTGGCAGCCTAAACAAATTGATATTTTTGACAGCATTTGCCTAAGTCACTCTCTGCCTTGCTTCCTTTTGTTTAAAAAGGATAATAATACTATCTTCTGTCACAGGGCTGTCAGGAAGATACACTGAGATAAGGGCTTTGAAGCATCCAGAAACAAGAGTGAGCGAAGCATTGAAATACCTTAGCATCTGATCATGTGCAGAGTTACCCTACAGTGCAATGTTTGGATAACGTAGGCAAAATACAACTCAAGCTATACCTAGTTAGCAGAATCAGGCCTGTGAGGATGATTTTGAAGGGTGGGATCTGTGCTCTTTTTTTTTTTTTTTTTAATTTTTTTTTTTTTGGTTT
>JAOEHX010015797.1:0-10014 GCA_025448015.1 Bolborhynchus lineola
CAAAGCCAATGTTTGTGAATATCCATTACAAGACTCAGCGTTTAATTTTTTGTGTTCAGAGGCCTTGTATAAGGAGTATTAGTAAGCAAATCAGTGAATGCAACAATACAGATCTGTTACTGCTCAGCCTTCACCACTATCCTACTTCTCTCTATTAATTCTCATTATCCACCAACTATCAGTGCTTCTTTATTTTCCCCAGGTTTGTTATGGAAGATAGATGTGTCTGAGTAAGACTGTTGTAATAACTGGAGGTATAGTGCTATCCCAAATTTATGTTATCACAGCCTATTGTTATGAAATATGTCATAATATACAATACAAAGATATCACAAATTCTTCAACAGAGATTTAGTCCACAATCAAGCAAGAGAGGAAGATACTTCACTGGTCTACTGCATTCTAAACAGATGAAAACTGATGATACAGCAACATGAGAGCCTGTTTTGTAACTGCAAAAAGGCAGAATAGATCATCTCTTGTGCCTGATCACAGAAATTCCTTGAATTTAGGTGGCAGAAATCTAAATCAGAGTATTGTACACTATCAACTTATTGCATACGATAAATACATCAATTCTTATGAAGACAAACAACTCCATATTTGCTGTGTGGAGTCAAGAACATACACACAAGCCTGTGCTTTATTGTTGGCTTATCCATTCGTACCCTAATTTGCTTTGTGCTTATCTCTTCTCCCTATAGCTTCATCTATCTATACAGTCATACCATTGCTACAAAAATGGTGCTGTTTTACCACTGCTGACTTTGCATTCTATGCAAGACTCCTCTGAGCAGGCTGCTCAGAGTTAATGGATAAATGGACTCACAGTATAAATGCAGACTTATAATACGTCTTCAAAAAGTTTGTGGGTAAGGAAGAAAAAAGGAAACTAAGAAAACATGAATATATCATGACACTATTAATGCATCAGTTTCAATTTCCCATATCAGATAATGTTGCACCTGGATGTTTGATGTTGTCAAGGATGATTTAAATTAAAGTGTGCAGTTTATCTGTTAATGCAAACCCTCACATTCTCTCACTCTTCAGTGCAAAGATCATATCTTTGACTTCTGCAAAGTGCCTGAAAGAGAGCCCTAAAAAGCCATGAAACATATATTATCTCCAGAAACAATGTGGTATATGAAGTGAACTAACATTAACTAACATTGAGTATATAAGGAACAAATATTTGAGCAGAAGATGGTAAAAGAAAATCCAAATAAGATAATTCCTTTTTTTCCATGAGCTCAACCAGCAAAATGAAGATACATTTCATCTAAGCTGATGTCATATTCATACCATAGGAAAAAAATTTCCACGTAAGAAAGTGAAAAATGCCATTTCCAGTCATTGCGCCCTGCCCTATGCCTGCTGCCCCGTGCCTGGTGGGGATGTGCTCTGCCAAAACCCCAGAGCCCATGCATAGCTGAGGCCATGGCACTACTACCAAGACTGCTCTGAGAAGCTGTGGCTGCCCCATCCCTGGCAGTGTTCAAGGCCAGGTTGGATGGGGCTTTGAGCAACCTGGTCTCCTAGAAGGCGTCCCTGCCCATGGCAGTGGGGTTGGAACTAGATGGCCTTGAAGGTCCTTTCCCTCGCAAACCATTCTGTGATTATATTAAAAACCCAAATCCATATTCCATTAATCTCTGATGAATGTTTTTGCTGGCTATAAAAAAAAAAAAAAAAATCCGCTTTAACCTGTTGATACGAATTATTAAAATCTCTTCTTTAATGGGCTTAAGTCATGTTGTCTCTGGAGGATAGAAAAAACATCACTCTAAATATGAACTGCTCTTTCACACTTGCCGTACTTGAGAATCCTAAAAGCATAAGTCTTATATTAAAAGACCTAGTCTACCCCAGAAATCTCACCCTGAGGCCAAAAAGCTGTTTAAGAATTCATGGAGCAGGATAGGAATGTTAGCATATTTAAAAAGTTAAAAACATTATCAGATGGCCATAGCAGATGTCATCAAAAGCAGTGTAGAACAAACTGCGTATAGTAATGTTTGAACATGCACCTTCCATCCAGAAACTAGTTATGATTTGTAGAAAATCCATAACAGTGTGTTCTAAAAAAGATTAATCACACCAATACTTTGCATCCTATCCTTACTATAACTCACACTGTTATTTTGCAGTATTTATAACAACAAATTGTCACCAGCACCTTCAGAACTTGCAATGCTGGACCATATTATCTCTAGCATCTTCCTTCACAAGGAAACACAAGCAATGCTGATGTTCTTCCTCAAGCAAAGAATTCAATCAGAAGAATGCCTGATCCCTCTTGATTCTCAAAAATGCTACTGGCATCCCAAAAGGCAGCTTCTTAAGCAAACAAGGAACAGACAGACATGAAGTAGGATAGTGGTATACCAGGAGAAATGCTTTTGGGGTTTTCATGTTTTTCATATTATATGTTATCTACATTAGAGAACTTTGTAAAAATAGCGTGAAATAAAAAAGAAACTGAAGTGTATACGTTATGCAATGCATCTAAAAATATATTTTAGGATATTATTTTATGTTAAGGGCATCCTCTTAAGAATATGACCTATAATTGTATTCCAGAGTTCACCTAGGTAGCCAGTAGGGTGAAAGTGCACGAAGTGAGAGGAAAGGATTTTTGCCCCACTAGCAAGGAGTTAAAAAATTTTTCATGGATACTTTACTGGCTTATGCAGCTTTTGGTGATATCAAGAGCAGAAAATAAGAGAGACCATCCCATCACTCCTGCAAACTTCCTAATTTTCCTGCTTGTTGGTCTTTTTCTTAACTTACATGAAATTTACTTCTCTAGGAAAGGCTACAGAAAGAATATGAAGCTATCAAGTATCCTGATGACCCACACTGCTCAGGGAATCCATTCTGCAGCTACCTTATAGGATGAGGACTAATGGCTATAGCCAAGTCACAAGAGAGGTCATCATGCATTCACATGATCCCCCCAAAATCTGCACTAAAGCTGAACTTCTGTCTCTCCACTGTTCTGGGAGGAGTGCAGCACCAACTTTGGCTTGTAACAATTTAGGCTGAACTCAACAAAATTTTGGTGTTCTTTTTCTCTCCACCTGTGCTTCTTGGGATAAATTTTCCATGAGACATTGATGAATTCCAGAATCTCAGGCAATAGCAGTCTCCTAATTAGGACTTCTACTATCTAGGAGAAAAATGAAAGGTATTTTCCTCTTCCTACAGTTACCTCAAAGCAAATGACTGCTTCCACTAGCAGATTGTCACAACACAAGACCTCTGCTCAAGACCTTAGTAGAGCAGCCTGAATGACACATAGTACAGAGGCAAAGGGCAAATAGTGAATGCTACTCCTGCCCCTGATCAGGAAACTTGGCGATAGAGAGACTGAGCACAGGACAATGGCAGGGGGAATATGGTGAGTTTGGGGGAGAAGTAATGAAATAAATGCTCTCACGACTGCTGTTAGCAAAAAGATACCATGAAGAAGCAGGTAGTGAGAAAGATCAGAGACACTAGGTATACTACACAGTGTCTCACACATAGGGCACTATTCTTTACACAGACAGAAATGGGACATTGATTATGGGGAACACATCCAGTGTTATGGTGAAGTTACACACAGAGAAGGCTCTAAGCAAGCCAAGAAGCATGAATACATTTTGCTTTATGCAAGACAGAGGAAAACTGTAGCTGAAGTTTTGTTACTATGGAAGCACAGGAGAAAACAGAGGAACGGATACCTCCTGTATGAGACCGGTTAGTCTGTATTTCTAGGTGTTGGTGAACAGAATGCAGCTCTGCTGTACTTGCATAGCAGCACAGCTGCTAGCATTGTATTTCGGGAATATTCAGAACTCAATAAAGACCTTCTGGGATCCTTCCCAGCCCTGTCTACTGCTATTTGGTGTGGGAGATTTTGTGCTTTCTGACTGCTGCTACCTGGTAATTTATTTATCCACTTACCTTGCCATTCAAAGAAATCATAGGCAATTGAATGAACCTTGTGAGCTCGAGCACCCACTTTGGTAAAGCCATAGACAGAGCTCTTCACTTTCAGAGGAAAATCACATTCTGACAGAGATGTGAAGGGGTTAATGGCTTTGTTCCATCTATATAATGGGGCCACAGAGAATTCTTTGAATAGTGAAGCATAATGAAAGCTGGGAACTGCTTTGGCCCACTGCAACATGAGGACTACAATTTTTTTTACAGTGAAATCTAGCATAGCAAGTTTATTCTGTGCTTTGGAGCTGAGGTGTTGAAAGTGAAGTGGAGGAGTCCTTACTCTGTTCTCTTCTTTGTCAATATACTTTCAGGTGTTTCAAGGTCATTTTGTTTATTCACTTCTTGGCTGAATTTTTCACAAGTCATGTCCTTTCTATTACATCAGACACATGCTATTTTTTAACACTGCTTTTGGGGATTCCTGATCTTTGCATTCCTGTGTATGGACCCATTTAAAGACTGACAAACAAACCATTACCACTAGGATGAATCTTCTAAACCTGTTTCCATTTGTGCCTTTTCTTTCACTTTCATACATATCGCTGTCCTGTTACTGCTCCTGACGTGGGAAATGCGTGCACTGTACCAAAAGGACACATTATGCATACCTGCATAGTATAGTGGTTTGTTTTTTGTTTTTTTTTTTATTTAAAACAAAGGAAGTTACTGGTGTAACCAGTAATACTGGAGTTAGGCGATATATTCCTTTATTCATAGACATAATATGTTGGATAAATAACTGCAACTATTGTGAGGTGTGTGTTTGTAAAATTACCGTATGTTTCAATGCAATACTGCACACATTTCTTGGATCAGGCAGAGCTGGAGATAAGAATTTTTTGGTGAAATACAGAGTGACTGGGAATGAGCAGACAGAACAGCTCAGCCTCATTAACTTGCCTTTCATAAATGTTTAAGCTATCATTATACTAAATTTATTAGTATCAGTTTGCAGCAAATGATCATTTCATTTAAACTGGAAGCAGCTGAATAAATACAAGGAAAACGATGACCTTTCTAAAAGCTGAATTGCACATCCCTGAAGATGACAGCATGTGCTGACACTCATGAGCTTCCTTTCCTCCTGCTTCCCGTTCTTTTTCATTCGTGCACAATTTTCCTCTCACAGTTGCCTCTGACATAAGCGTAATTTAACATCACAGTTGCTCTGCTTTATCCTTTGAAATGACGTGGTACTGAGCTACAGAATGGCAGCGCCTAGGGACTCTGTGTGAGCTGTGACAAAACAGTGACAAAGAAGAAACAAGCCCTGAACCTTTCTTCATGTCAAGCTTAATCTTTCTTTTCCTTCTCATGAGTTCCATAAAACTGCTTCTCGTTCACAATGTTTCACAAATGTTAGAGGTTCATATTAATGACAAGAATATCCAAGAATGTTATGAGCAGCTGGAGACCAGAGAATGTAATGTTTAACTCTTTCAGACTGCCTAACTGGGATCTCAAACTACCTCAAATAGATTAATGAATACAACTGTCACTGATATTGATGGGAGCAGACCCAGAATTCACATTTTTATAGTGGAGTTCAAAATTTACATATGATTTTGCACATATGGAATTTTTTCATCATTGTCACATTTCAGTGTGACATAATAATATCATGTATACACAAAAGGGGTATTTATGGTCCTATGCACACACTTTAATTTTCTCTTCCTTCACAGCCAAGTCCTTTCATATGTTTCCCTTTTCCAGATTTTCCTTGCAACATGTTCTCCTGTTAAAACAGACTGAAAGAAGGTCGAAGGCATAATGGAAGGAGGCTTTATGCTCCCTGTTTTATCTTAATTTCAATTTCACATAATTAACACTGTTAATAGATCGCAGTTGCCCCAAATATACCCTGTACATAGCAAGTATCATGAATTTGAGAAAGGGGGAATACAAAAAGAAATAAAGTTTAAAATCTTGTTTTCTAATTCCTCACGGATTACTGGCCTGAGATGAATTCTCAAGATAAATTCTGAAGACTGTGAAAAGCAACTAAAACAAAAAAAAAAAAAATATTAAATTAAACAAGCAATAGAAAGGAGGATTCTTTTACAAAGCATTAACACAAACGGATACAGGAGAAATTAAGCTGACAAAAGATAAGAGGCTTTTCTTTGGGGCCCTAAGGGAGTCTAATTAACTTACATCTAGAAATGGGATAGAAACATCATACTGATTTTACTGTCAGATATTTGGCTAGAAATCAAAAGCTTCAAAAGATGTTAATGGCGAAAAAGGTAACATCTGACGATGAAGCAGACAGGCTCATATAAACTGTGGGCTCCTTAATTTAAAAATTCCTGAGGACATACTGAGTGCAGACAAATGATGGACTGCAAAAGCGAATCTGAAGTAAGCACCAAAAATAGATTATCAGCAAAACAGCAATTTCCTTTCCATGTAGTAAGAGCCACTGCCAATCACAAAAATGAGCAATAAAGCTCAGAAAATAGGTTACAGCATTTGCTCTGACCTGCTGTGGCTGCTGTAAGATTCAGGCTGTCAGCATATCAGCATTGCCTGTAAGTACATTCAATCATTACTGGCATATAGGCACACAACCTCGTTATTTCCATTTACTACTTTTTTTTGCCAAGTTCTTGAAAGAATTTCTGATGAAAGTGCAGTATTACAGATGATGTTATAACTAACAGAGCAGGCCACATGCAAGTCTTTATGCTTACTGACTGATGCTCTTTTCAATGGCGAATTTAGGTCAGTGTAACTTTCTATGATATTTCACTTTTGATTAGCAGCATTGTCAGTGCCACTTCCTAAAGGCAAAAGAAAGATTTCCGTCATCTTCAAGAATTTTTCCTATGTAAGCTAAAAGATTAAATTTTTTCTTTCCTCAAAAAAAAAAAAAAAAGAAATCAGAAAGGGAGGAGTTTGTTAATGGTACTGTGCAGTTCTCCTGAGATAGCAAGCTTTCTAAAGGAATCAGATTTATAAATACAATGTACCATACTATTTCTGTTAGACCTATCAAGTACAGACCCTTTCCAAACATATATAAGATGTAAATATCAGACTCTAAATTCTCTAAGAAAAGTAAGTTTGGCTGCAGAAGTTCCAAACCCAAGATATTTCAGAACTGTGATAGAGACACTGTGGTTTTCAGCAGTAGTCTACAAGGAAGCATGGAAACTATTTTTTCTATTATAAACCATAACTTCAATTACATCTATAACAAGAAAAAAACTTCCTGTTGTCATCATGAACGGTCACCAGAATTATCACCTCTACAAGGTCAATTTCAGCCATTCCAATACTACCTGTTTCCCCCGTACTGAATGTTTTTGCGCTCTCAGTGCACACACTGCATTGGACACGTGAGACAACTGCAGAAACAGAAAACTCCAACAGCAAATAATTTTCTGAAAGAATTCAGATTTCACCTGTCAGCCTAAGATCCACTTCAGGCAGAAGCCTGCTCATTTGACTATCACCTGTTTTTTCTCTTTCCTATGCAGATGTACTCACACACTCAAATGTGCCAAATCCCAGGGCTGCTGTTTCTATAGCCATACTGTAAGTGGGATAGTAAACACCTTTGGCAAGGAAACCCCAGTAACAACTGGGGTTAATCTTACCCAAGCTTCACCCTCCCCTACTCCCCTACCGAATGATAGGCAATACTTACAAGAACAAACAAACATTTCTGGTTTCAATATAACTTCAGTTTTAACATATAGTTTCTAAATAGTCCTGTTATTCCAACTATGGCTGCTAGGATTTCTTCTCTTTCTCTTTCTACTTGTAATTAAATCCTTATAGTGTTTAAAATTTTTAGCTTTTAGAGCAATAGAATATATAAATTATGTAAAAGAAAATCCCTTGAAACCTACAAAGTCACAATGATACTCAAGGAGAGAACTGAATGTAAACTGCTATAGCAAATGACAGAACATTTCAGTACATTCTCTACATGGCAGTGTAATGAATTTCTGTTCTGAGAAGAATAGAAAAAAGTATTCTCAGATAAAATCACTATGAATGTAGTTTCTGTTTCAGGAAACCGGGATAGATTATAAGCATCACTACTGGCCTCTTTAAAATGTGAGCCAGAAAAATGAGATAACCCAACTGACTCCCAGTTCATTTATTCCACAGCACTACTAGGATAAAACAATGTGCAAGCTAGTTGCTAAGACTGGCTGGCTACTCAGCAAGTATAAATCCATGTAGCTTCTCTAATATCAGGTGAGTGTTGTGAATGTGTAATTTCTCTCAGACTGACTCTTTGTGATGCCTACAGAATTTTTGGCTAACTCTGGAACTATATACTAGCTGAGCAAGTGGCCTTGAACAGTGCCAGCCATAACTTTTTAAATTGTGAAAATAGAAACTCAGGTCTAGTACTGAGTGAGGTCATGGAAATCACTGTATGACTTCTTCCCTTTCCTCTTCTACACAGGTTCCCAGTGTCTTGCCCAGACTTAGACCATGTCTTCTAGCAGAGTAGGAACCAAAAACGACTTCTAAGCAACTCCCTTAAACAATGGTCAGGTTTTTTTAATAAGGCAACAAAACTGCAGTTTCAAAAGCACTTTAGCCTTGAGCATTCCTGGACATACTCCTCTGCACCTGGAGCTGGAAGGATGTTTGTTGTTACAAAATAAACTCTTTCCAGGCTTTAAATTTAAAGGTAATATGAATAGTGATAAAAGATATGCATGTGTCTGTGAGTAATGACAACTACTAAACTTAGGTCTGCGAGAGTTGTGCATACATACATAGATACAGAGTTTAAACACAAGCATGTATTCCCACATATTGCCACAATATTTAGCAGCCCATTCTCTCCTGTCTCAGGAATTCAGCCATGGTTAGGCAACAGTGTAAAGGGAAGAAGGGGACATTCACAGATTGCTGTGGAAAAATTAAATTACATTTTTCTACTTTCATTAACAATGATCTTTCTAGTTACAAGCAAAATTGCCAGTTTTTAGATTTGGTTTCTTCGCTTTATGCAAGCAGTTCTTCTGTGTCATGAACTGTTATTAGCAGCTCACAGGGTCATTGGTACCTCTGAGAATGACTCTGAATGAATAGACCACCAAGGTAGTTTACACAAACAACTGATCAGTGGGTAATTTGTGTGTCAGTATTTAGTAGTTCCCAAATCACCACTTCTTTGTCTTCAAATTAACTTCAACTTAAGCAAAAATCAACTAAATTTATAACTTCATATCAACTAAACTATAATATCAACTTCATATAACTTCATATCAACTAATCTATAACTTCAAAATCAACTAAATTTACAACTTCATAAACTTAAGCCAAAATCAACTAAATTTATATGGGAAACATTCTACTGACTCTAGGAGATTTGGGTTAGGAACCCTTTAAAAAATGTAAAACTCAGCTTTTCAGGTCTGACAACAGTCAGGTGGTTCCAGTCTTGGTGGGGCTGCAGTCACCACCATAATAAGAAAGATTAATAACAAAATCTCACTCATCCCCATTATTTTGCAGCATTTCTGTTTTCTTATACAGCGTCACAGTAAGAATACATATGTAAAGTGTGGTTCTCTCTAACAGTCAGTCATGCATCTATAGCTTTATTCAGTCTTACCAAGTCACTTGAGTGTCCTATCTGAAATCAGGTGGCTGCACTTAGACTAGAAACAAGCCCCAGAATTCTTAGTTCTTGAGAAAACTTATTTATGTAGTAGCTCAGCAAGTTAATGGGAAAGGAAAACGGGAAGGGAAAGGATGAAAGGATTTCAGTGGGAAGAGATGTAAAGTTGTTTACAAATATTTCACACTAATGAGGGACCCTCAAAGCTAAGACTCAGTCTTCAGACCAGTAATTCAAAAATGCTACTAGCTGGTTAATAGACTGGGCAAAAATATTTTATCAACGTTTTCTTTGTTAGAAACGCTAAGCTGGATCAAGTCCAGGTAGATAACATCAACTTCTCTACCCCTGTCCATCAGTTTCGTAGCCCCATCATAGAAGGCCACCAAATTGGTCAGGCAGGATTTCCCCTTAGTGAAGCC
>JAOEHX010015800.1:0-16416 GCA_025448015.1 Bolborhynchus lineola
CTGGGTATTGGTTGACAGGTGGTGAGCGGTTGTATTCTCTTCCCTTGTATTTCCCTGGTCATTATTGGTGGTAGCAGCAGTGGTTTGTATTATACCTTAGTTACTGGACTGTTCTGATCTCAGCCTGTGGGAATTGCACTCTTTCAATTCTCCTCCCCATGTGTCCAGGAGTGGGGGGAGGAAGTGGGGGAGTGAGCGAGCAGCCTTATGGTTCTGGGTTGCTGGCTGGGCTTAAACCACGACATAATGACAACTTAGATTTGTACAGGATTTTCTGTTGTTTTATTGTGTTATTGTTTTTCAACATCTTTGAACAGCAAAAAATGCACATCTTCATAATGCAGTAATTGAGAGCTTCCTCAAGTTTTAGAGTTTGCTGAAATGTAAGCTGTCTACTTTGGGAGCTCTGTAAGAAAGAATCTTTCTAGGTGATAATTATCAGTATTAAAAAATGTTGCAATATAATTTTGATGCTTACAGATAGCTTGTCACCCAATACACATTGGAAGTGGTATGAAAGTATAAACTAGAGGGGAATAGAGAGGAAATATGTGAAGTTGTCAGGTAATCATATAAATATCAGTAGAGGCTTATACAGAAACATTTTTCAAAACTAATGAAAATGTGTCATCTGTAGTATCAAGAAAGATGCATTCTAGAAATGGCAGATTTTCAGCACTCCATAAAACAACATCAGTATAACCTTACACCATATAACTTTGCACTCTATACTTACTACCTAAGAAGGACAAAAAATGCTAGGACATAAACAACAAAATTAACAATTGCAGTATATACTTATCAGTCCATTGAAGTTGGTAATAAATGTATGACTTTAATACTTGCTTAATAATTTAATTATATCCCCAACAGGAAGATATATATACTCAAATAACAGAATTTGTGTGATCCTTTTTTATGCGAAGGATAATGTTAAGGATTCAACTAGATAGTTGTCTGCATTCTCAAAATATTCTATGATTGTAGTGTAGTGTGTATCCTACTAAGCAATAAGTGTTGCATAGATAACAAAATTTAACAAACACTGGTAATCAGCAGATAGGGGAAAGCATGCTTCTTTTTCCTACAAGCTTGCTAGGAATTTTCGAATGGCATAATTAATGTTCATCTGTTTTCTCTTAACCAGATTTATGCTGATGATAATGAACTAAACAACAATCTTATACAGGTTTTAAAATCTTAGTGTCTGGGCATTGGGGAAGGTTTTACTCATAGCTGTGGATTGGGCAGAGAAGAACAATTTGTTGTATAATTGTAGAGAGAAATTTAAAGAAAATCTGCAGAGCTCTGGCAGCAAAGTTGAGAGACTGGCCACACTGAGTGGTTGCTGTGGCAGGTAGGAGAAGGTCTGGAGAAAGGAACTGTTTACATATACTTAGCTTCCAGCATGGCCGCTCATAGCAGGGTTTGTAGGCATTCCTACTTGGAGCACGAAAACTTGGAGCTTCAGTATTTTTGGAGTGTCAGAGCTCAGGCTCTGTAACTCAAATTTTGAGTTAACTGAAGATTTTTTTGTATGCAAAAGACATGCTGAAGCGTTTGAATTTCAAGAGTAAGGTACACGGTCTCTCCAAGCAGAGACATGGAGCTCAGTAAGAACATTACTGAGTCTGCCCCACATGCAGTATTTCAGGCAGTCAATTGCTTTTCTTGTAAGAAATAAAAAGGTAAAACTGTAAAATCATAGCCTCATATAAAAGGATAAATCTACCTACTTATTTCAAAAGCATAATGCCTCCTGTGTCTCTCACAATGTAAATCGCACCCTCTCAAAGCCCATTTTAAATATTGCAAGATAAGGATGACAGTGATGCAACTATCTTGTTACATCTTGGTTTGAAACATAGTCGCAGAGACAACTTTTCACTTCAACCCTAATGTTTGTTCTTCAGGCAATCATTTCAGAGAGCATTGTAGTGGTAACAAATATAGTACAGAAGGAACAGTCAGGGAAAAAAATCGTATTTTTTTTAGAGACTTAAGAATGCATTATTTTTCCTTTGAATAAGGAAATATTTGAGAAATACTTATGAAGGGGCACTTTGAATCAGAAACCTGAAGGAGGAGAGGGGGAAAGGGAAAGGAGAAGCATCTGACAGTTGGTCTACATTATATTCTTTCTTAGTAGTATTGTTCTCAGGGCAAATGGTTGACGTATCTGAATATTGCCATCAAATAATGTTTGCTTTTTTCCCTCTGAAGACAAAGTAACCTGAAGACAGAAGAAGGGGTAATTCACAGAGATATGAGGGTGTAATTTACAGAGATATAAAAAATGGCAAATACCAGACACCTTACAAAATTCAGTGCAGTTACATCATGCCTTTTATTTATTTATTTATTTGGCTGTTGAAGAAGTAACATAATGCAAAGCCTACAAATGAGATAATCGACATGGCAACAAAAACATGTTCTAATGAGTTAAAATGGATGTATCTTTTTCTAATTTATGCATCTAAAAGTTAGCAATGAAGACTTCATAGTCAGTAGAGAAAAATGTGCATCTTCATAGGGTAATCCATCTAATCCTAAAATATATCTGGATTATGCAGCATGAATTCTGCTTCAAAGCACAAAGGTATCCAAAGTTGCCTAGCTGAGAGTCAGATGTCCCACTTTTGAATACTAAGTGTAACTGAGGTTATTTCTGTCTATTATACATTCCGTAGAAAGAGGCTACATATAGCAAAATAGTGCAGTCAAATAAGTAAAACACTTCACTTTATGAAAGAAAAACAGAGTAATAACTGAAGTACCAGGAATTATCATAGAAGCATGTTAGGACAACAGAATTTTCATTTTGACCCTGCGGGCATGACTTCAGTGCACAAAGCAATGATTTTCTTTTTTTGTAATTAAAATAAATACTTATGGGCTTTCAGATTTAAATTGCTATTGTTTTGGCTTCACTAACATTCTGGGATACCTTATATTGGGACCCAAATGAATCATGAATTCTTCTGGGAAGAATTCTCCTCTTACTTCCACAAAAGAAATAGTTATCTGTATTAACTGTTTGTTAAATGTAAGCTAATATATGTATTTGAACTCCTCCTACTCCTGATTTTTTAAGTGGCTACTGTTTTAGAGTTTGTTTGTATGTGTAATGTTTTCATTCAGTTGCAGGAGATCTTTTTACAACATCAAACATTTACACAAGAAGTAGATACTTGTATTAACAGGCAAAGTCTAAAACCAGACATGGTACTCTAGATGTGAAGCCATTGTTGCTTTGTGCAATACTGGTGACCAACATTATCTTATTTCCGTGACTGGGGACACAATTTCTTTCAGCTGAACCTATGACTAAGTGTACCACAATGCTGTTTCACGTATGGTCTGAGAAATGAACTGAGACCATCAATTTAGGACATGTAAAAAATCACAAAAAGTTTTTCAGTGCCTACCTAGGGTGACTGGAGCAGTGTTGAACAGTTGAAAGTTCTATGTATAGTATTATATATCCCTTGATACATGCGGGTGTCTGCTATTACTTTGGCAGACAAATTATGTTGCAGTCCGAAAGATTTCTCGGCAATGAAAAAGCAGTTATATTAGGGGAATTTATAAGATTGCTAGCAAAGGCAAGAATTAGGAAGGAAAGGCTGAACATTTCTAATGGAACCACAAATGACTCATATATAAACAAAAACATGGTGAAGATGGACCATGTTTTAAGTGACTTATGAATATTTTCTACATCAAAGCCACATGGTGTGATTCAAAATAAAATAAGGATTGAAAGAAAATATCTCAAATATATGGAAAAACTATAAGATTTAAAAGAAAAGGGAAAGGCAGGAACATTTCATAAAGGATAAAGCACCAAACCTAAGAAAGCCATAAACAAAAAAATAGAGAAAAAATATTTAAAAAATATATTTCAGGGAAAGAAACATCAAAACACTGTATCATTGCACATTATCAGGAAGTGTTTGAGCTATGCACAGTTGGTACATAAGAATTTGTTTTCTAGAGAATGATGCATTGAGCAGTATGTATTAGAAAAACACTTTCAACCTTAAATGTCACAGCATTACCTTTCTATTTGACATTCATGCTCATTGAGATCATGTGGAGGAGAGAGAAAAAAACCCCCTCCAACTCCTTTTTAATTTTAGATGTTTTTGTAGCCTTTGACTATTCTGTAAATTCTCTGAATTGGGATTTGCTATAGTTTTATGTTAATCTGTCAAATCAGAATGCTTTGTTCACTAAGTATAATTAATCAAGACCAAAATAATCTTTCATTCTAACGTTTCAAGTCTTTCACTATGATTTTCAGCTGTAAAGACATCATAAGAAGTTTCTGCATGTGGGTGTAATTTGATCACCTCTAAACAGCGTTAAATCCTCAATAAGACAGTGAATGAACCACTTAAGAAATTGAGGCATAGACAATGAAGAGATGGGATCTATTGCAAAGCAGGTTGAGGGAGGTGATTCTTCCCCTCTGCTCTCCTTTTCTGAGAACCCACCTGGAGTACTGCATTCACCCCTGGAGTCCCCAACACAAAAGGGACATGGACCTGCTTGAGCGAGTCCAGAGGAGAGCCATGAAGATGGTCAGACAGATGGAGCACCTTTCCTATGAAGACAGGCTGAGAAAGTTGGGGTTGTTCAGCCTGGAGAAGAGAAGGCTCAGAGGAGACCTTAGACCAGCCTTCCAATATCTAATGGGGGCCAACAAGTCTGAAAGGGGCCTACAAGGATGCCAGAGAGGCACTCTTTAGATCAGAGAGAGTAGCAATAAGACAAGGGGTAACAGGTTTAAAATTAAATAGGGGAAGTCCAGATTAGATAGAAGGAAGAAGTTCTTTATTGTGAGGGTGGTGAGGCACTACAATGGTTGCCCAAGGATGTTGTGAATGCTTCATCCCTGGCAGTGCTCAAAGCCACATTGGACAGAACCTTGCCCATGGCAGGGGGGTTGGAGCTAGATGATCTTATTGTCCTTCCCAACTCTAACTATTCTATGATTCTATGATTTCATGACTTTTTACAAGGGCATGTAGGAATATGACAAGGCAGAATAGCTTCAAACTAACAGAGGGTAGATTTAGAATACATATCAGGAAGAAATTTTTCTATGAGGGTGGTGAGGCACTGGAACAGCTTGTCCAGAGAAGCTGTGGATAGCCAATCCCTGGAAGTGTTCAAGGCCAGGTTAGATGGGGCTTTGAGAAACCTGGTCTAGCGGAAGGTGTCCCTGCCCGTGGTAGATGGTTTGGAACTAGATGATCTTTAAGGTCCCTTCCAACCCAAACCATTCTATGATTCTATGATGTTCGGATTCTATGACTGAAATAGACACAGGATGTGCTAGTAGCTTTCTGTAAAACCACATTAATATTGCCAAAGGGCTGCAAGCTCTGTCACCCAAATTTGAAAATAAACAAAACAAAATTCTTTTCAGGAGTGCAATTTTGATAAGGAGTATTGCATTAGACACAATACAAAGAAGAGGCCAGTACAACAGAAGGGTTGGAGGGTTTTTTTGCTTTTGTACCTGACTGTACATTATCCTGCCTCTTTCTGCTATTTTGCAGTGAATACTACGATAAAGGCATTTAATTCACATATTTTCTGCATAGCAAACTTCAATTGCTTCTTCCATTCTCCATCTGCTTTACATTGAATATGTACTTTACAGCTGGGGCCATCCAACACTTCAGGTTTTTACAGTACTTAATTGTAAAAGGAGTTGTATAATCATTTCTGTTGCCTTGTGAGTTGAGTTCTGTAGCAGATCTTTGTTCAGTGGCTGGTCCAAAGTCCTCAAATGAGATAGGCAAAGATGAGCACTTCGTTGCTTAACCATGACACATTTCTGCGCATGTCTACAAGCAAAATGGTAACGTCCATTTATTTTGAAAAAGCGAATGCATTTACATCTTATGGGAGTATCCAGAGGTAATGTCAGCTGAATGGAAGCAGTAGGACTGCAACTTTGGATACTTCACTTGAATTCCACTGGCTCCCTTTATGTGGATTAATCTCCAATTTATGTTTTTTAGCATGTTAGTGTTCCTCACTAATAAGTCCTGAAATTTAGTACTCTTGTGATGTACTGATTTAACAAAATGAAGATTGAGCCTTTGTGTCAAAAAGCATTAATCATCTTCAGAGAGATGCTGTGGAGAACTTATTCACATGGAATTATTCCTCTAATTAAGCCACCTATCTAAGACACCTCAGTTGGAGGACCATCTTTAGGCAGTCCTCTTCGGTAGTCAGTGAAGACAGGCAACACAAATGTGTAATTCACATTGATCAAATCAATGGTTTTAAAAAGGGCCTTCTACCTGAAAACACTATCAGTCAGAAAGGAATGTATTTTTCCTTAACTTCATCTCTATAATGGACTACCTTCCCTATTAGTAAATCAAATACCTTCATAAGTGCTTTATTATCTCAAGAATAAAAGGTAAAACTAGAAAAATCAGTACTTTACAACATATGCCAGCAAACAATCTCTTGCTTGAATTTATACATTTAAGCATAGAGCTGATAACTGATTGAGATCAGCAGGATGAATACAGATTTTACTTCAAATCCTAATCCTGCTATGTAAATTTAAAAGAATTCATACATCTCATTGCTATGTTAAAGACTTTGGATCAGGTATATTTGAAATATCAATAGAAGTGTACACTAAAAATGTGAACACTATTTAGACATCTGTTAAAAACAGGGTTTCTAGGGCACACTTTATGAGACTCAGCTTGTATTCCTATCACTTGAATCCACAAAGGCAAAGCAGTGCCATGTAGTGAACTGTGGTCATTGTATTGACTAGGATGACTAGCAACAGCTGAAAAAGCTCCCTGGTTTTGAAATATGGTGAATTAGTGACAAATGCTTAAAGCCCCTACATCTGGAATTTGTCAGAGCATTCAGTCACATTTTGAAAATAAGGGGCCAAATCTGCTTATATATCTAAGAATTCAGGGACAGAGTTGGACACCTCTTTTTCTATTTAGTTTTTTTCAAAAGACATATTCTTATTAATGGATTATATTTGTAATGGGTCTTCCTGGAAAGCTTGAATAATTCCTTTGATTTTCCTCACGCTTTTCCCTGTTGTCACCCTCTTGTTTGGGGCAAAAATAAGCCAGCAAAACAGCTTAACATTTCTGGCTGAAAAAATGGGGACTGTTTTGTGTGGAGTTTTTATTAGAATTTGAGGAAGTGATCATATCCAACCAACGGAACCAAGACATTTCCAGACAAAACAGAACACTAAACTAGATTTTGTGCTATAAGAGGTGTTTAAAACTATTGGTATAGGCAGAGGTCCTTTATCTTGACTTCTGTTTCTCATTCTGTTTAGTTTCTAAATTATTTCTATGTGTTCATGACACTATGAAAAGAAACATTAAAATGATGTACACCATCTCTTTTTCCACCTGTTTAGTGATATTTCTTTTAACTGTATAATCTGTGCAGGAAAGACTTATGGTACAGAACACATAAGCTTGTTTGGCCTTTGTTTACAGTTTATTTTACGGCCTATGTAAAGCAAAAGCATGGACTCCAGAGACAGCATTCAGATGGTTTTTAGGCTGTTCTTTAACATATCCTGCCACTCAGGTTTTTTCTACCTGAGTGGTAGAAAAAAGATATAACAAGCATATAATATGTGATCTGATAAAATTCAGATGTATAAAGAAAAATAAATAATCAACAGGCATATTCAATCTAGCATGAAAGACTGACAATAAAAAAATACTAAACAGAACCATAGGTTAATACAAGAACATATTTTTGACATGAAATGTGCTGTCAGTGTTATTTACATTAATTTGAATGAGCATGTCATCGGAGTTACACTACCACAAAATTGGCATAGATGAGATTGAAATATGAAATCAGAACTGCATGACACAAGAGAACTCTTTAAAGTTGCAAAGTGATATCTCATGACTCTCTGCCCTTTTCTTTCTTTTTCTGTCTACTTTACAGATATTTACACTTTTGGACTGAGTACAGGACACAGATTTTTTTTATATCCCTGTTGTCTGGTATTTCACTAGGAACTTTTGTGATGATAAAAAGTCATTCTACAATTGACTGCATGCCTACAAGGTATACCTGAAAAAATTAATTGTAAAGAGTGTAATGAAAATTCAGCACACTGATTTCCTAAGTCTTGTACTTATTCATAGTATTTGGACATTGACTATGATAAAAAATTACCTACAGCAAGTGAAATAAACCCAATGGCTATCAGTGACTAAAATAAAAAATCAAGTATGAGTCTATGTATATTTAAAAAAGATATGGTAGATGTGGAGAATATTGCATTTGTAGCATGTAAATTGTCATACTGCATTTGAAAGGGCTTTGAGCAACCTGGTCTAGTGGGAGGTGTCTCTGTCCATGGCAGAAGGGTTGGAACTAGATGACCTTAAGGTTCTTTCCACCCTAACCATTCTATGGTTCTATGATTCTGTATCTCACAAAACTTTAATTCAGAAGGATATGGACATTGATACTGAATTGCTTAATGAAAGAATATTAAAAAAATCTACTCTGTACCAGACTGAGAGATAGTATTTGGTGTGGGGGAAGAAATATGTAAGATGTGATTTCTTTTAAGGTCACTACTTGCTTGTATAAAACATATTAAATGATATGTTGAGAAAACATCATTTATGAATTCACGGCACCAGATTCTCATGCACAGATATACAGCACAGTTTCACTACTTAATCATAGAATCATAGGAGTTTTCCTTCCTCTTAGGTAATATCAAAATTGCCTCAACAAAAGGACTGCATTTCCACCAATGAATCTTCCTTTTAGAATATCTTGAAATGAATACCCTTCTCCAGTGGAAGACTGTTCTAGGTCAGACAGTTTATCACATGTTTGACTTAAGGTATTTTGGAAATTGCATCTAGGCAGCCATGATAAACAGATTCTTAGTAGTCAAATAGGTCTGGATTAGATTTTTTGCTCCCAAGTGACAAAGAGTTGCTAGGAAAGCAAACCATGCAGAGATCTTCCTCCATTGAAGCCTGATTAAAATATGAGGATCTGATGGGTTTGGGAAAGAATGATCTTAAGTTTTAACTTGAAGGAAAGATAAGTGAAGGGCAGAAACAAGTGGGGGAAGTCCTTGTAAATATGTAAGATAAGTTGGGTCTTATTAGGAGTAATGATCAGAAGAAGCTGGGGGAGGAAGACAGAGATAGCAGTAGCGAAGAAATCTGATATTTTCAAAGAGCCTGCAATAAGCCAATTAAAGTTGTTACTATTCTACATTAACTTATATAGGACAAACCTAAATATGAACCTGAATAAAGACTGGATAAAATGGTCATCTTGGATTAGTGACATCTAACAGGAAAGGGATGATGAGTATGTGTTTTACCCTGTTAATGGCAGGAGAATTTCTAGAATCTGACACAGGGGAAAACTATTTTAGATGGCTTTACTTATATTACAGTTTTCATTAAAGCAGGAAGTAAATAAGCTCTTGAAAGATGTAATTAACTGGGGTTTCTGTTACTTGTATAATAGAAACAGGTACAGGGTAGGGCTGTTTAATATCAGTGGAGACAGCAGGAAGCAATACCAACATTCATAACACACAAAGAATGAGATGCAAGCCTCTGGAAATGACCTCTTCCTACTGACAGTGTAAAACAACTAGACTGAGGATTGAGATGCAACCAGTAACATAACATGGGATTAATCTCATCATTAAGATGAAGTTTATGAAGTTAACACAAAGTATTTTAGGACATTTCCCATATTAGGCTCTGAAAAACTATGTATTTGATTACTGCTATGTGTCTGTTAATGCTTAAACAATATAGATGTAATGCCTAAGGAGCTTAGTATGGTATTCCAGTGCACTAGGCATGCTACATAACTATATAGATAGATCACAAAGCAATATGAAACTGTCTGCTTCCAGAAAAATAATGTTTTAGAGTTGGCTGTTGCCCCTAAATCAAATGTCTGTTACTCACTGTTTCTCTGATAAACCAAAGGAATTAGTAGTAGGTGTAAGATATCAGAGGTTCTCCAGTGACAGAATGCTCACTTAATTTTACTAATTAGCGTTAAAGCTTAAAATTTATTTGCTTCTGTTGCTCCTTTTTCTTTTAAATAAGGATTCAGCATTGGAGTTGAAGGGGAGGTGGGGAATACTCACCTTGCCCACTCACATTTCAGTCGTGACAGTATGTCAGAAACTCTAGTTATTCAAGAACTCAAGATACCACATGCGATTCCTAGGTACTCTTTGTTTTTTTAAATTGTTACAAGTAAGGAAAAAAAGACTAGGTTACCACAGCTTTAAGAAAGGAAATATAGAGAACAACACCCATAAGGATACTGAGATTCATTATTTTGAGCTTACTGTCTAAGTCTTTCTTCCCTCAAAGGAAATTATCTGACATGCTATTTTTAGCTAAATAAAACTGCTGTTCCAGCTCAGTGGACATTCATGGCCTGGAAAAACAAAAAAGTTGAGCAATACTTGCTGAAGTTACTGAAGTCTTGAAAAGTCAACTGTTCAGATAAATATTTTGTCCTCTGCTAATCAGTCACCAAATATCTACATTATTGTTCTATAATGAACAGCTTGAGAATTTGAAGGCTTCATGAATGCTGGTTTTTAGTTGAAAACTCAACAGAATTAAATTAATTATATTTAATATAATTATATTAAACCAAATAAAATGTGCTAAATTATGTCTTCTAGACAAGGAAATATTAAGTCATAGCTGAAATGTGCTTTATCTATGAAATTGTTATTTTTCCAGTAAAGCTGGGCATGCAGGTTTTGAATTTTCTTCTGTCAAAACAGCACATTTTCTCATTCTTTTTGCATTTAGAGATATATGAAAGAGATTTCTTTATAAGATAACATAAAATATAAAATCCTGCACCTGCCATATCCTCTAAGAGTTCAATTAATTTCAATATTCCAAAAGACCTGTAGATTCATTCTAGATTGGAAATTAGCCTTTTTTTCCCCTTAGCTATGTTAAAATAAATTAATCCTGATAGATTTACTGAAAAAAAAAGAAAACGCCTTATCTCTTCCATGCATAAAGGATTCAGAGAAGCATTTTATGACACTCAAAGGTCCAAATGAAAACAGTTAAAATAATACCTTTATTATTTTAACTTTAAGGTTAAACACAGGGCTGTCAATTGCCAATAACTTGTTTTATCAAAATTTATCATATGTGTATTAGGAGAGATCAAAACTCCACTGCATTGTTGAATATATTTATTATAAAAAAAACCTTGTGTCTTATACTTGTGTATTTCCAGCTTCATGGGATTGTACAAATATTACACTTACTTGGAGAAATCATAATGACAACAGCAGATCGGTTGTTTTGCCCTAACTCATAAATAATCTAGTCCTAGAAATATTCTTTTAGTACTTGACCTAGGTGGGAATGACTTGAAGTAAAAATGACCTTAAGATTTTATCTTCTGCAGTTTTCTTTTTATTCAAGCATAACTGTGAGCATTAAGGTAAACCAGAGGATATTAATAGAGAATGACTGCCTTTGTTACTGCTAAGATTCCTTAAATTAAAAAGGAAACAGCTAATGACAAGAGGATATTTAAAATAAAATTTAAAACTGCTCCATTAACCATTAACATGCTATATGAACAAATAGAACTGCAGTGTATCCTGATGATTTATATGCATTCCTGGGGATTTCTTGATGTGCCTTTCTTCAGTGTATCAAGGTTAAAGAAATAGAGACATTTTGAAAGAGGAAATATTGAGGGTCTTTCTCTCACAAGGCCATTATATTTTTTCAGTCCCCACAGTCCAGATTTCACACTGGTGTGGAAAAAAAAACTATTCAAGTGAAATTTTATCTTCTTATGCAAGTGGAAAATTTTCTGTATGGAAATCTGAGGAAAATCAGTGGCTAAATTTTTCCCTAGATTGGATGTTGAAATAATAAGGTTTTTAATTTTGAGTGTTGACACTGAAAATGAATTAGAGGGGCCAGAGGTTATAATAAATTTTCCTACTTGCCAAATTAAATGTGAAAAGACAAAAATAGGTGATATGAAGCTTTCTGGCCAGGAAAATTGTTATCAGCCCTTGGAGGACAGCTTTGTTGTTCCCTTGTGTCTGAAGGCTGAGATGTCAGGAGGAGTAATGGTGGTGCCACCAACAGTTACTGATTACATGGACAAAATGCATGTTAGCAGTTTTACAAATACTGAGGATTTCAATATGTCAGGGGTTTGTTTGTGTGGTTTGTTTTGGTTTGGGTTTTGTTTTTTTTGATGCTGCTGATGATGTTGTAGAAGCCTTTCAACAGATATCTTCTGTGTTCCAGAGCTATCAAGTTATCCTGCTTCTTCTTCCTACCATAACTTACTTGTGAAATTGATTTAGATCATTATGTTGTATAAAATTTGTTACTTGAAATTTTCAAATTATATTAAAGAATGTAATGACAGTTTTGTTAATTATCTATATATAATGAATAACTAAGGGTGAAAAGAACCTGAATAATCACAGAGATCTTTTTGCAGACCTTATGACTGTGAGGTCTGCACTGAAAATCATCTTGATTACAAAAGCAAAACCTAATTTAAGTAAAATTCACTATGGCTTGTTATAAACTAATAGAGTAATGTAGGGTATTTATTCACAAACAAATGTACACATATGTGCACACACACCTATCTAGGTATCTATGCAACATATGAAGTGCATATATTTAATTATAAGAAAGGCAGTTTCACAAACTTGAAAACAATTATCAGCACAACTAAGTAAAAAAAATGGGGAAAAATGATGCTGATTTTGGAAAAAATTGCATCTTTTGGAGGGATTCATGAATGTAGAAAATTTTAAAATTGTGAAAGATTTTGGAGAAGAGCTAGGTAGCTGTCGAAAATGTAAAAAACTGCTATAAATATTCAAGGAGTTCTGTTCATTAAATTTATCAGAGTTGTATATACAATCCATGTTGATAAGAAATAGAAGACTGAAAGGTGTAATAAGAGCCAATCCCTGGAAAAAGAAATTACAAAAATTAAGATGAGCAATAAGAAAGAGTAAGAACTGCTTTTCATAGCAATTAAGATAGTAATTGAAAATACTAGCCTGAGTGTTAGTGGGATCACCCTCAGTGACAATTTTGAACTTGTTTAGAAATTTTCCTGAAGGATATGTTGCACTGGAAATGGAAAGTCATATAAGAAATTAATAACAGACAAGATATTAACAAGTGTGGTAAAAGATTGTATGAAAAGTTTTCTTTATGAAGAAAGGTTTAGGCAATACAGCCATTCACCAAAGGATCACCATTGTGAATGAGGGTGGGAGAGGTGTAAGGGGGAAAGACACCATATTGAGGAATTCTCTTAAAAGCTACTCTGTTGGCAAATTTATCTTTGGCTGGAGGCTTTTCTCCCTTTCTTGCCACTTACTGTAGGACTGATCATTTGAGTATTAAAAGTGTGTTTGTGCTCAAAATATGCTAAATTACTCAGAATAAGTGCTATTTGAATACATGCAGGTTAGCATTCTTACTTGGAAGGAATGTTCATGACAGTTATTGAAGGAAAAAATGGCTGTGAAGCTTGTCTTGAGAATCAAATTTCTCATATTCTTTTTGAAATATGGTTGTTGTTTTGAAGTTATTTTCAAATTAATTTTTATTCCACTCTAAGTTGTATAGATTGGGTTGTCTACTGTAGCCTATCTCATTCTCAGATTTTTACAACAGCTGCAAAAACGCTCTTAAATTTTTGACAATGGTAACTTACAATTTTTAGTTCAAAACCTTTTTAGTGATTTTACTCATGAGTGATTCTAGCTCTGGGGAAGTGTCATTTAGCACAACAAAAATGCAATGCTTTCATTCCTATTATGAGACCAAACATAAAGAGATCATCCTTTGCTGCTCCTAAACTACCATGAATTTCAGTGCGCTGATCGAATTTTCTTTGTCTTTAAGAGAGGGCTTGATACAAACTTTGCCTGTTGGCTGCAACTTTTCATGTCCTTGAAAATTAACTGCTATGGTACATATGCACTTACAATATGCAAGTACAGCTTACATATTGAAAGGCTATTGGGCACCTAGAGCATGTAAACTGAAGTTTATGCCATTCAGGTTAGAGTCCCAAAACATAAGCAGCTCTTTTCCCTGTTTGTCATAGATAAAGGTTTGAGAAACTGACATTCTGTTCTTTAAGGTGATTTGGTGATTTGTAGCAGACACCATCTAATATCTGCTACCTTATACTTCATATGTTAGAATACACAAATATTCAAAAGAATTCCTTCTGAGCTGTCAGTGACTGGGAATCAGATAATGCCATATATGACACAAAATGTCTCTTCAAATCAGTTCTTTTTCAAGAATTCATGCTTATTGATTTTAAACATCAAGTCATACAGGTCATGTCTCTAAGTTCTAATGCTACTCAATAAGTCATATCTGTGCTCCTAAGTGAGAAATTCCAGTTTATTTTTTTCTACTGGATTGTGATTTCTAGTGAATAAGCACTATATTTGTCATTTTGTGCCCTTTGATCCCTCCCACCTAATTTTCTTCCCAACACCTTGAATTTGTGCTAAATGTATGCTCATTTATTTAACACACGACAAGTAATGGTTTGATCAAAATTACTGGGAAACAGAAGAAATGGCATAGTTTCTTATACACATGTAGCATCTAATGAGCTCTTTCTATCAGGACTTCTGTAAGTAGCTAGAGTAACAGCCACACATTTTCTATACAGAAAGTCAATCTAATTTACATTTCACTCACCACCTCACTGTAGCTTCTTTCTGTGGCTGGAGTGAATTTTGTTTAGTGTGTAGGTCGGTTATAATGAAAGCTTGCTAAAATCTGTGGGATTTTATGTGCTGTTTTAACTTACAAAATTCTACTCTCTGCCCTATGTTTCAGCCATCACCAAGAACTCCTACTAGCACTGATGTCAGTATATAGAGATTTTGAGAGTCACACTTTTCATGAGGAACATCTTGTTAAGACCTGACCATTTGGATGAAGGATCCAGAAATCACAGTACAAGAATGTGGGGTCTGCTGCCCCTATTTCTATAAGCCTAAGCCAGGAAAGTTTGCTTTATGACTTTCAGGTGCAATCTCCCATAGCAACTACTTTATAAAAACTCTTACTCTGAAAGTTACAAATATAAAATTTATAAATTAATTCCTAGTTCCTGGCAATTTAGAAAAATACAGAAACTTAAGCTGTAATAATTATGATGAAATAAACCACTGGCAATATGTAACACACTAGCCCTCACAGACATTTTTCTGAAAGTGTCCATGATTTGTTTCAGAACTCTAATAAATCAAGGAGATTAGTGAATTCCATCTTAGTATTTATTTACTGTGAACACTAAGTGTTATTAATATATATTATCCATTCAAAAGTTCAAACTTTTGAGCAAACAAGCTACTTTGCTCTTCAGCATTTTTCGGTGTTGACAGCACTGACCTTTACCAACAAAACAACTTCATTAAAATTAAATTTAATTATTTGGGACATTACACTCAAAGCAGAGAGCATGACTTACGAGGACAAAGCACTTTTGATTTCAGGTCTTTGTTGGCAGTGTTTATTTTGTGGTGTTGATAAAATAAATGAAAGATCTTTAAGATCCTTTCCAACCCAAACCATTCTACAATTCTATCAAGCTAACAATCAATGTTAAGGCTCATCTCAAAAATCTGCCTGCTGGGATGGTCAGAGATACAAGACAGAACAGTTGACTGATTCAAGAGGATGATAGGTGGGCTGCTAAAGTACTGCCTGCTGAACTCATGCCTGCCATGTTTTGATGGGTCAGAGTATACCTGACAATAAGACTTTCAGAATCACCTTGAAGTTATCCACACACATGTACAGACACAGTGACGACCACTGTAGGGCACTGAACTGGAGATGTACAATGATTAAATGAGTGTGTGTGTGTGTGTGTGTGTGTGCATGTCTCTGCTCAGGTAGAAAGATAATTTTGGGAGCAAAAAGTCATCTCCACAGTCCTTTCCTAAAGCCAGAGTGAGTTCTGCAGGAACAGAAATGTGTGTTCAGAAATAAGTCACCACCTGTCTCAGAGCTCTGTAGTCCTTCTTTATGTTCTCTGGGCTACTGCTCTCTATATCAGTAGCACCCACATGGATCACGAGAAGTGAACAATAGTCAGTGGGACCGACTAGAGCAGGCAGCTTCTCTACAACACCCCTGATCCAAGCCCCTGGTAGGCAACACATCTCCCATGAGAGGGGATAGTATGGGCAAGTAGCTAGGCCAGTGGGCCCCTCCACTGCTTTGGAACTTCACCAGCGAACAAATGCAAAATCCAGAAGAATTAGTAAAACACTTAAAGGAGGTGTGTTGTCAG
>JAOEHX010015803.1:0-10849 GCA_025448015.1 Bolborhynchus lineola
ACCCACAAAGTCTCTGTCGACTGCTCACCTGTCCCCAGACAGAGTTCCATACTCTCCAGCCTATCCCTAACATAAATGTTGCCCAAGGCTCTGTCCAGCCTGGCCTTGAGCATTGCCATGGATGGTGCCTTTGCCACTTCTCTGAGCAACCTGCTTCAGTGCCTCATGACTCCCACAGTAAAGATTATCTTCCTTATATCTAAACTAATTAAGAATCCCTCTTCTGCCCTTCCCTGTAGGCCCTCTTCAGATACTGGAAGGCTACTACGAGGTCTTCCTGCAGCCTTTTCTTCTCCAGGCTGACCAGCAGTGATTTTCTCGTACAGGAGCTGCTCTAGGTCCCTTATCATCCTTGTGGCCCTCTGGACTTTCTGCAACAGATCCATGTCTTCCTAAACTTACTTTAAGAAGAAATCTTATTCACTCAATGCTTTTCTATGTGCCTTCCTAATGGCTGAAGGCAGTTCTATCATAAAAGAGTGATTTGAAAGAGCCACTAAGAACTTCAGTCTTTTCTGTGGTCTTTGTCACCAGGTTGTCTGTTCTTTTTAGCAGCAGGCTCACATTGCTTTTCCTTTTGCTCCTATTGTAACTATGGAAATGCTTCTTGTCCTTCAAATCCTTCAAGAGGTGAAATGCCACATAGGTTTGCCAAACCACTTTGCTGCACTCTTGGACACTGCCCACCCATGGACATACATGTGCATAAGTACGTATATATATATGTTCTCAAACTTTTCCAGTTGTAAATTTGAAACTCCAACCAAGCAAGCATAGGAATGAGCCCTCCTCTTAACCAACCACCTCTTTCTTAGTATGTGCATAATTGCATATAATATACATTAATATTGTTGCCATATTGTCCCAAACTCATTCTGCATATAATTTTCTCTATTAAAGACTAATGGTAGCTGAATTTATTAAGTATGTTCAGGAAAGTTATTTACTCATAAATCTAGGGTATGGTTCAGTACAACCCAAAAGAATTTATTAAACTGAAATGGAAAGTGCCACCAACATTGCATAAAATTGTAGATGTGATTCTTATACCCTGAGGGAACTGTTTTGTGAGAAAAGCAGGTTTGGTCAGAGCTACGTTACTTTGTGCCTTTACAAAACAATCTTAAGGATTTTCTGATGGATTAAAGGGATTTCTAGATGACTGTGAGGTAATCCTATAAGACACAATCACATGTAACATTGTACTACAGGATTTGTGGAGGACTAAAATATTATACTATAAGACCTGTAATGCTTCCTTCAAAAATGTAAGTCTGACTCGGTAGATATTATGACCCATACAAGTCATACGACATGTGAGAGAATATATATGTATAACTGCTCTAATATTTATAACACCTGTGTTCTATTACTCACTCAAAAGTAGTTTATTCTGTATGAAAGGCCAGTGTCATGCATTTGTCACCTCAATTTTATTCTTTTTTTTTTGTTGCAATAAAAATAAGGCAATTTTTACAGTCAACGGAGCGTTATTTTGCTTTTTAACCAGTAGTTGAGACACTGTTTCCCATGTTCAATTAAAATTGTGAACTTCATTAAGAATTACAGATTTACCTAACTCACTGCATATACATATAATGAAATACAGGTTTAAGTTTAGTTAGAAATATATAAGCTTTGTGTGACAGAGAAAGATCAAGAAATATTAAATTTTAAGCAAGCTCTACATTATTTGAACATTAACTTAAATTGATATACCACTGATATCTCAAACTAATTAATATATGTGCATATATATATTTATATATATAGTTAACAATGGCACTACAATATAATACAAACCTGCTATAGCTAAAGCTGTTAATTCTTAAAGGACCTAATAATGGTCTTGATGTGAAATAATAAAGACACAATTTTTTTAGTCTGTAGACAAGTCATTACAATCCTTGCAAAAAGGGAAGTCCATTTAGGATGAAATGTTCAGACAGCTAAATTTACATGACTGTGACAGCTGTCTATCTTTGGGGTAGATGGATAAACTACCATTCCAATCAATTAAGGTAAAATTAGCATATCCAATGTAATCTATAGAGTCATTAGTTTCCTACTACATTTAGTGAGCTGAGCAGCTTTCTAGTCTGCAAAAAGTTTTATTCACTGTGCTTATTGTTTAGAAGAAGGTATCTAGAGAAATTTGAAACATCCTAGACAATCAAGTCATAGTCAGCAGGAAGATATGAACAGGACTTTTGGGAGACCATTTGTCTTCCCAAAGTGAAAAACACAAGCCAGGGAGAATATCTCAGGGCATGTCAAGTGGCACTTCAAGCATTTATTTTGGCAACTGAACCCAGGCATCAATCTTCTTTGAGAATTTAGAAACCTAGCTCATTCATATATTCTTACAGTGAATATTGATATCTAAAATACATGAAATACCTTGTAGATGTTCAGTGAATGAGGTATCCACACGCAGCTGGAAATATATATGCTTATGTACATGACACATGGCAAACCATTGTAATTCTAGACTGCCAGCTGGAGGTCAAGGAATCTCAAATTCCTTCTTTTTGTTCTTTCACAAGTTCCTTACCTTAAATGGCTGCTAGTCCTTGAGCAGTGTGTTTTAAGAGACACAGATCAGGCTAGAGTTTAATTCTGGTCTGGTGTGACACAACTGCTGGTTTGTGAGGGCATGGGTAACTAATTTTCTGATTATGAGGGACACTGCTACTTACATTTTTGTTTAAGAAAATGCTTTGGTTTTTCTTTTAATAAGGTACATATTTGTGTCTCAAGTGTACATTTCTGCAAACCTCACGTACATAAAATATATTTAGGATTAAATATACAAAATAATATATGCAAACAGTTCTAACACATTGGGTACATGCTTTAAAAAAGAATTTAATGCATGTGTTTGATTTTCTACCCCTAATATCCCCTTATCATCTCAAAACATAACTGACTACTTAGGAAAATGCAATTTGGAGTAGATATTTATTTGCTGACTTCTGAGTAGAGAGGTAAAGGTTGATAAAAATGTGGTAAAGCTTCTGTTTATGAAATTCCAGGCTCTGACAAAAGTATCGAGCTTGCCAGCATGTTTCAAAGTTCAATCTGATCACAATAATAGCAGAACTTTTACAGTAAGATGCTTGGTGCCCATACATGGTAAATATTTCATGCTTGTATCAATGAACTCATCTAGAAATTATCTAACTTGCATGCAATATTTTTAATCTTAATTGCAAGTAGAGGAGCTGTGGAGAATAAGGCACGGACCCCGTTTCTGGTTAGGAAACAAAATAGTTTATTTCCTGAAGGTCCAGGGTTGATATAGGCTATACGTAGTGCCCATGTGTAGGAGCGGCTAATACAATTGGTTAGCTGTCACAGCCCACGTGGGTACTTTCACTTCTTCATTGGTTGATATCTAGCTCACCGGTTCCCTTGATTGGATGCTTCTTTCTTCCTTCTTATCTTGCCGAGTTCTCCCTGCAATACTCCCCAAAACTTTCCCATCAACATTCCTCTGCTATCTCAGAGTTCTCCCAGCAGCTGGTCTAGCTGAGAAATCCTCCACATCAAGGTTCTTTACACCCACAAGGAACATATACTTGTCATAATAGAGATATACTGATAGTTTTTCTTTTAAGTATATAATTCAATAAGAAAATCTTTTTTATCCAGTGGAATTGAACATTTAGGTTGAGAGGTAATTCATAGTCATAGTGCATGATGTAATTCTGAAAAGTTTACCTGATTCGGTCTTCATTTTACACAGGTAATGAATGAAAGAAATGAAGACTATGGTTACCCTACACAGATCCATATTCTGAAATATAGAGCTCACTTAAGGAATTATCCATCCTAACAGCAGTAGGCTTCTGGCAGATAGTTTTGGAAGGCCCAAATTCTCAGTGAATAATAGCTCCAAATGTTAGAATGACCATAAATTTGTTGTTCTACATACAATGCGGCTTACAGGTCTCTAAATCAAAGTTACACGTGCAGAATTGCATGGGACTCTGAGCACAAAGGCTAGGCTTACAAAACTGTAAAATGTTCATGAATTGGCATAGTATTTTCACATGTGAAGGTTTATAGATGTTTAAACTTAAGAGATATATTCTATATTTTGCTTCTAAGTTGACTTTATAACAGCCTTTGCAGGGTTTGGGTGTAATATGAGAACTTGGTCTGGGTTCCATAAGAGTTACCTCAGCTAGACCTGCAACACGATGCGAGTTTGTATTTTGGCATAAGGCTATGGCTACATTCCCCTCTCTTAGGTATGTTTTCTCTGGTTTATTCAAATGAAGGGAAGGTAAAGGCACTTTTTTAAAAGACAGTAAAGAAGGTATACTATTTGTCTCATTTCTTTGGCAGAAATCACAGAAGTAGAGCTACATCTACTCCTTCAGATAAGTACAGGCAAGGGATTAATCACTGACCCTAAGACAAACTGGCATGAGCTTGGTTCCTGTCCACATGCCTAACAAAGGTGGGTAGTCGCACTTAAACTGACTACTTGGAACAGTTACTGGAAACACTATAATTAACACTGCCTAGATATTCATGAAAACTAGTTGGTTTAGGTCAAAACCATGTGAAAGTATTTTGTCTTTGCCTTGGACCTATTTTAGCTAGTATAACAGTTTCTGAACAGGAACAAAAAGATTCATAACAGCTTTACCAGCTTTTATTTTATTTCTTTTAAATTCTATACTCAGACGGAAAAACTAAAAATGAATGCAAGGGGTTAAGCACTCTCTGAAGTGCATAGCACAGAACGCAGAAGAGATCACTTTGGCAGCACTGATATAGGGAAGAATCAGGCAAGAACAGTTCGCTTGTGTATACTTGTTTTGTCTGGCATGAAGTTAACTTCCTTCATAGTAGTTTGTACTGTGTTATGTTTTGGATTTGTGACCAAAACCCTGTTACTATACCCATGTTCTAGTTAGTGCTGAACAGTACTTTACACAGCATCAAGATCTTTTCTGTTTCTCATGCTGCTACACCAGAGAGTAGTCTGGGGTTGCACAAGAATTTGGGAAGGGACACAGCAGGGAGAGCTAACCCCAACTGACCAAAAGGATATTCCATGCCATATGACATCATGATCAGCAATAAAATCTTGGGAAAAGGAGCAGGAAGGCAGGAAAATTTAGAGTTTGCAAGCATTTGTCTTCCCAAGCCAACCTGGCATGTGATGAAGCCCTGCTTTCCTTGAAATGGCTGAACATCTGCCTGCCAATGGGGAGTAGCAAATGAATTCTTATTTAGCTTTGTTTGCACTTGCAGTTTTTGCTTTACCTGTTAAACTGTCTTTACCTCAATTCATGAATTTTCTCAGTTATGCTTCCAGATTTCTTCCCCATCCTGCTGTGATGGAGTGAGTGCGTGGCTGTATGGTGCTAAGCTTCCTGCCAGGATTAAGCTACAACATTGTTATAGGTGAAAATAATGTGAAATCAAATGAAAGATTTTCAGGAAGGATAATCTGAATAGGAATTTCAGAGGTTAGAAAATACCTGAAATTATTATATCAACATATGATAACCTCCAGAAAAATAAAGAATATTTGGATATTTCAGGCCAGTTCTTTGGAATAAGTTAGAAGTATATTTCAGTATAGAAGTATATTTCAGTATAGAAAGTATATTTCAGTATAGAAATGCCAATTTACATCAGATGAGTTTGTTTCTTCTGCTTTGAACGGAGACCATTATATAAAGAGTTGTGTTGTCAGTTTCATTTGCTGTGGAATCAAATGTAACACTTTTGTGGGTTTAGGTGTATAAATAAATGTATACATGTTCCTCTATCTACTTACGTTTTATTTGGAGTAAAATATTCCCAGTCTGAAAATTGCTGACAAATGTGAACAGATTGTCTCTGACCTTCTTTGCTCAGGCAGCATGATTAATATTGGAAGGTTTTCCTATGTGATGGACCATTACGCTCTGCTTATTTGTACACAATAATTATGTGCCTAATAATATTGTTGACTTTGAAAAGATTTTTTACCTTTTTTCTCTTTCTGCAACTTTAATGGTAGTTTATGTTCATTCTGAAGTACCAGCAAATAGTTCTGTAAAGCCTTTATTATCCAGATGAAAAGATATTTTCCCGTCCATATTATAGTATGGAATCAATCATATAGCCTTAATTTCAAAAGATTGGCTATAATCCCTTGAAATCTTAACAATGTAATAACTAAGACATTTCACTTTGTCTTCATACTTAGTGTTACTAGGTTCCTCTTACTTACTTTGGACACCTTGTTCCAATACTTCATGAATAGATATTGCTGGATTTTCAAATTCAGTAATAAGATAACTTGTTTGCTCAATTTTGTTTTTCTTTCCTTTTCAAGGGTGAGGTATATGGAAGTGGTAGTTTTCTAAGTAGATGAAAGGCATAGAGATAATTCACAATAATAATATATAATTACAAGATTTTAAGCAGCCTTGACTGTGATTCCCCTACTTATAGCTATTTATATACATGCAAAATAAAAACTGAGGTCAACTCTTCTCTAAACTAACAAACATGTATTTATTATACCCTTAATTCACTGTTAAAAGAAATTTGAAACTCCAGTGAACTAAAATAATGATGCCTCACACTGTTTAAGAAGATCTTGATAGGGCATTGAATTCCTTTAAGGCATGAGTTTCAGCTGATATACTTCCCAACTACACTACATTAATTACATTATTTATTTTATTTTCTTTGAAAGCAAAAAAATCAAATATATGGTGATCAGGCAGATATTTAATAAAGAGAGAGACTCTGCTGACTCACAATCTGGATGTTACTCAGTATGGAAGCAACAGAAGAATATGGCAGAAGAACAAAATACTGCTGTACCTTGATATATTTATATGCCGTGCAAAGAATGTTAGCATTTTGAAAATTATCCACACCAGAAGACACAATTCTTATTTTACACATCTTTCTTCTGTATTCCTAAAATATTCAGGGACAGTGAAAGCAAGAGAATGACACACCACCATCAGATTTCAAACCTAAAGATACAGGATTTTCAACAATTTAAGCCCCTTGCTTGAATTGCTCTCCTCCTGGAGCTTATCTGAATTTTGGAAACATGACTGTCCCTTTGAAGCCTGTCAAAGGCTATTGGAAACATGACTGGCCCTTTGAAGCCTGCCAAAGGCTACTGCTGTCTGAAATAATCAGTATCGCTTTCATTTTTTAGAGTTGTCCTGGTAATTTAACCAATATAGAAACAAAACTAGTAGTTGATAGGAAGAATTTTTCTTCCTGTTTTTTTTTCAGGTTCTTTCAGGTTTCTGTTTCTTTGAATTAATGAGATAAAGGGAATTTTAACACAGCATATCCTATAACTGTAACTATAAAATTTTAAATAAATATCATATTTTCTGATCTCTCTTCTTCAGTGTGTAGAGTTTATTCTTCCACCTGCCTGTCTTCTGTAGTTGAATAAATTTAACCCATCTGTCCAGAGATGTCTTAAAGTTAGACATCTAACTTTTCTAGACTGGCTACCTTTTGTCATAGCCAACAGAAAAAGTCATGCATAACCTCAGGACAGTTCATCTCACCCTGAAACAGGTAGGCAAGACAAATCAGTTGGAAGTGCCTGCCAGTATTACTTTGCCTATCACAGCTATAAACTTGGCTTACTAGTTACAAACATCAAGCTTCCAGATACCTGCAGTTAGCTGAGATTAATTCCACTTGGAATACTATGTTACTTGAAAAAGCTATAAATTTTCAGTGATGGAAGATACAATTTATCTGTATAGAACATCTGGTTCCTTCTTTGATAAGTGAGTCTCAGTATCCTGAGGCACAATGGTAAATCTCTGCAAAGTCTGAAGTTGCTCCAAAACAAATAATTAATTAATAAATTTGACCCTCATCCTCACAGTATTAATCTCAAGGAATTTTAATATCAGAATATTGGAAACATGGAATGAAGGAATGATCCTAGTTAACAGAGAGTCTTTGAGGTTTTGGGGTTTTTTTCTCAGTCTCTCTCCTGAAAACACCTGCCTGTATTATATAATGATCAGAGAGTTCTTATATTGCATATTTATTTCCAGAGTACCTATAACCCTACAATGCCTACAGTACTAACACAATTTTTGCTCACACCCCACTTGATGATTTTACATATTCTTGATGTTTCTTTTGTTCCTTCTTCTCCCTCCTCTTCTACTCACCAAACTATGTTGGTCTTTTATAACCTTTACACTTCCTCTGAGCTCCTGCTCCAGAGCTTCAGAAACTATAGTATTTTCATTTTTATTATTTTATTATTTTATTTTTTTCTACTTCATTATTAGATTGGCAGTATAATCAGAAATACACTTCTGCCCAAAGTGTTCTATCCACATTCTACCTTCCATTATGCCTACGCTTTTCCAAGTCCAATATCTTCCTATATAAGTTTTTTCTGGTCTCATGGGAACAAGAGGCTTATGGAGCTACTTGAGCAAATACAGCAACGGGCCACTACATTTATTAAAGGAATGGAGCACCTGTCGTGAGGAAAGGCTGAGAGAGCAAGGACTGTTCAGCCTGGAAAAGAAAAGGCTCAGGGGGATCTTATCAATAGGTATAAATACCGGATTCTGGGAATGATAAACAGGGACTCAGACTTTCCCCAGTGATACCCACTGACAGGACACAAATTAAAACCAGTGAAATTCCTCGTGAACACAAGAAAACTCCACTTTTTTACTGTGAGAGTGGCCAAACACTGGAGCAGATTGCCAGAGTAGTTGAATCTGCTCTTGGAGATATTGAGAACTTGACTGGGCATGGTCATGAGCAACCTGCCCCAGTTGTCCGTGCTCCTGAGCTTGGGCATTAGAGAAGATGATTTCCAGAGATGCCTTCCAACTTCAACTGCTCTGTGTTTGTCCATTTACATTGGAAATATGATTACAGACATACTTCTGTCCAGGTTTTTATAATACTTACTCTTTTACTGTTAGGCATGCATATGCCTTTCCTGAGTTCTGTGTTTTCCTATGAAAGTCTATTAAGACTATAAAGAAGTTCAGTAGCTACTACCTCTATACAAAAAGGGCATAGAGTATCATTTTATATACCTGCTCACTCAAATGCGCAAACCTGGGCCTGTATCCAGTCAATTTTTGAAGAACAGACTCCTGAAGTTCTGACACACAAACTCTCAATTAATGTTAGTTTTATTGAAGTAGCAAACATTAGCTATGTATTTATATAAACAGCAAGCTTTTTTCTCTTTCATATACCATGGTCTCTCTATTCCTATTCCTGACTCAGGTAAGTTATGATTATTGATCCCACTCTGCCCTCACCATGGAAAAATATTAGCTGATTAACTGTCAAAGTAAACCCACAGCAAAAGAGTGGATCACTGAGCTTACAACAGCAGATTCTCTGAACAGTACTAGTCACATAAGATGGAACACTCATCTCATTAAACATATCTGTAGATTCAAGTATCCTGACATCCAGGAATAGATAGCTCCATAGGATGCATCTACCACAGACTTGCATTATTCTTCACAGCGTGTTCTTACATAAATTGCAAGAAGCTGCAAAAAAGGTGGAAAGAGAGTCACAGTTTGCTGCAGCAGCAAAAGTTTCAGCTAATACGAAGACAGAAATTTGCAGTTTGTGCTGTACAAAAGATAATAGAAAAACTTTCATCTGCAGTGTTTTGATAGTGAATAGAATCCTTTTTTTTTTGGCAGAAAAAAACTGACAGTTCTTAAAGAGGACTTCATTTTGTTATCATAGAATACTTAGGGTTGGAAAGGACCTTAACAACATACAGTTCCAGCCCCCCTGCCCATCCCACTAAACCATGTAGGGCTGCTGTGAATCACTTCTCTGCCCAGCCTGCAGCTGTGCTCCACCCCAGGTGTAGGACCTTCCACTTATGGTTAAGCTTCATCAGGTTGGTATCAGCCCACCTCACAAGCATGTCAAGGTCCCTCTGGATGGCATTCCTTCTCTCCAGCATATTGATGGAACCACACAGCTTGATGTCATCTGCAAACTTGCTGAGGGCACACTCAATCCCACTGTCCATGTCACTGACAAAGATGTGGAACAAGACCTGTCCCAACACCAATCCCTGAGGGACACCACTCATTACTGGTCTCCAGCTGGACATTGAGTCACTGACCACAACACCTGGCAAGCGGCCATCCAGCCAATTCTTTATCCACCTAGTATTCTACCTACCAAATTGATGTCTCTCCAACTTAGAGACAGGATGTCGTGTGGTACAGTGTCAAACAGTTTGCACAAGTCCAGGTAGATGACATCAACTGCTCTACCCCTGTCCATCAGTACCGTTGCCTCATCATAGAAGGCCACCAGATTGGTTAGGCAGGATTTCCTCTTAGTGAAGCCATGATGGCTGTCACCAACCACCTTGTTGTTTTTCATGTACCTCAGCATGCCTTCCAAGAGAATCTGCTCCAAGATTTTGCCAGGCACAGAGGTGAGGCTGACTGGTCCGTAATTCCCTGGCTCATGCATTTTCCCCTTCTTGAAAATGGGACTTATATTTCCTTTTTACCAGTTGTTGGGGACTTCACCAGTCTGCCATGATTTTTCGAATATGATGGACAGCGGCTTAGGAACTTCATTTGCCAGCTCCTTCAGGACCCACAGATGGATCTCATCAGGTCCCATGGACTTGTATACATTCAGGTTCTTAAGGTGGTCTCGAACCAGATCCTCTCCTTCGGTGAACCCAGGGTCTTCATTCTCACTGTCCTTGCGTCCATCTTCCAAGACTTGGGTGGTGTGGTCAGAGCATTTGCCAGTGAAGACTGTGGCAAAGAAGTCATTAAGAACCTCAGCCTTCTCCAAATCCAGGGTA
>JAOEHX010015805.1:4850-38275 GCA_025448015.1 Bolborhynchus lineola
GAGGGACTCTTCATTAGGGACTGTAGTGAGAGGACAAGGAGTAACAGGTTCAAACTTAAACAGGGAAAGTTTAGATTGGATATGAGGAAGAAAGTCTTTACTGTAATGGTGGTGGAATAGGATGCCCAAAGAAGTGGTAAATGCTCCATCCCTGGCAGTATTCAAGGCCAGGTTGGACAGAGCCTTGGGCAATATGGTTTAGTGCAAGGTGTCCCTGCCTATGGAAGGGGGATTGGAACTAGATGATCTTAAGGTCCTTTCCAACACAACCCTTTCTGTGTGTCTTGGGTTCAGCAGTAGCAGCCTAAACCACGGCCTAAACCACGACACTGTGTTTCTCTGAATTTTGAACCACTCTTTCTAACTATTGCATTGCTCTGTGTGCAACTCTACAAACTGGTGACTCAACAACTGATCTATCATCTGGTCACGCTACTGAGACAAAGAATTCTGAAAAGAAGAAATTTCCATCATGATCCTTAGTTGAATCACCCTGCTTCTGCTTAGATAACTTGAGAGGCCACTGGTGGGGAGTAAGAAAATAAGCAGTAAGCCAAAGTGACAGCCACACAATAAGTGTCTATATTGACATATGCACTTGTACACTTAATTCCCGAGCCTTTTGTTTTACTTTATTCTCTCCCCTTCTCTGAGCTATTAATCCCTCCTATAATCCTTCCTATAACCCCTCCTTAACTCTTCCACACTTTTGCCTTCTCCCAAGTTTTACAAGTTTGTAATTCAAGGGCCTGCATCTAAATTGTGTTCCTTTAAAGAAAACTGCAACCTCCAAAACCCAACCAAACAACCTGCTCCTTGAAATACAAGACCTCAGAGCCTTCAGACAAAACCAGCACCTTAACACTATACATTCTGCATAGATTTTAAACTGTGTCAATTTATGATGAATACACGTAAATCTTGTTACCTTTTTCACACAAAATACTACAGAAAATGATATTATCTGGATACCAGGCATCAGAGGTGAGAAGAGGATACCGATCCTACAAGAAAGGATTTATAAGAATATTAAATCTTCACTATTCTCTACCCAGCTCTCAGTGCATTGAAAGCAGAAAATATCACAGTAACTTAATATACAGTTAGCGTTTGCTATTTGGAAATGCAATTATTAATAGTATTGTTATTAACATTGATCCTGTAACAGAAGTCAGCCTTCAAAAAAACACAGCTTCAAACATGCGTGTCTACGTACATGCCTGTAAAACTCTCTTGTAATTAGAGTAACATGCTCATTCCTAGAAATAAGGCATCTAACACAGGGTTTAATACTGAGACTGTTTCAACAGGAACACCATTCCAATGGGGAAGTAAACAAAACCAGGGTGTCCCTTTTATGGGTTTCTCCAAAACCAGTGGCCACAGGGTGAACTACTGAGTAAAGTTATTGGTAATGCTGGCACAATCACAAGAGAGCTGGCATGTCACAGTCCTTACAAAGATGGTTAATATGTCATCTCCCTCAGGCATGTATCCTGTTCTTTCCCCCATGATGGGAAGCATCCAGAAGGGTCAGAGTAAGAATGCTCCATGGTATTTCTAAGTGCAAATGAGGTTTTGGCTGTAAATGTAACACTTACCAGGTCAAAGTCTGTGCATAGATCAAATCTAAAACATTTCGTCCTATATCAAATTCTGGCAGCCCCAGGCTCAAGCAGACTTTAGTTCCAATAATTCTGGAAGAAGAAACCACCACCACAGCATAATAACATATACTAAATCATAAAACCCTTTGTAGAAATCTCTACAGAAGGCCTCCTGAATGCAAGCATCAAGGAAAAATTATTTAGGGGCTGCATTAATCATGTCATGCAAGGCAGCCACAGCTTACTGATAAAACAGCACATTAAAAATGAAACAGAATTGGGGAAAATCAGGTTCTCATAACATACAGCAGGGCTGGAACATGATCCAGGGTACTTTTCAAGCAACTCAAAAAAAAAAAAAAAAAAAGAAGAAAATAAAAGAAAAAAAAGGGGGTTTTAAGTGTATCAGAAAGGTATGCTCATGCTTAAACAGTCCAAATGGCAACTTGGCTCCATACAAATTGTAATGGCTGTTCAGTTGCTGAGTCCTGAGAATTTCCAGCCTCAATCAGTCAAAAAAAATATATCTTTTAGATTGATACCCATCATCTATCCTACTTCATGCTAACAGGTTGCAAGCAGCTGAGACATATGCAGATAGGCAAGTACTCAGAGATTTCCTATTGAGGACCAACCATCTATTTTTACCATCTATTTCTTTTCCTGAGCTGGGAAGATTCAATCTGTGCTTGTCATAGCAAGAACAATAAAGATTTTGGTAGCTATCCCATCTCGCCCTGGATACAGGTCTTGCTATGGCCTTATCAGCTGCATCAAAAATACAAGCAATTGTACTTCTAATCTTTCACAGCTCTAAGTCTGGTGCTTTTGCACAGCTCAGTGAGGACATTCATCACAGCTGACACTGCAGTTTTGGTACTGTGGCTGTTCGCTGAGAAGTGGCTTCCTATCTGAACAGAACAAGAACAAGAGCAGGATTAAAGTTTGCTGGCAAGAGCTGTGAAGGGAAAGTCTTCAAGGGTTTCTCAATGTTGTTTGGTGTTAATTTAACACGAAGTTTTTAATTAAGTGTTCTACCTTGTAAACCAGCCTTGTTCATGTCCTGTGCGAAAGGCAAACAATGCATCTCCTACATGAGTATGGCCAGGAACCTCAACTACTCTGTAGAGCTGGCAAGCACTCTAATACTTTACTACCTTAAGTCAGAAATAATGTTTGGCAATAGAAGGGTATATGCAGCAGATGTCAGAAGTAAATTACTCCTTGGTTACAATGCTTAGCTGTATTGTGTTTGGTTAAAAATACTTTCTCATTTACCATGCTACAGACCTCTACACATAAGAGTCACACTACATCCTTAACAAGACTGGTTAAAACAAGATTGTTAACTTGTGTGCACTCTATAGAGTGACATAACTAAAAGAAAAAAATTACAGGAGGATATACCAAGGAAAGCCAGCAGTGTGCCTGTTCACATGCTGAAAACAAGTTTTTTTGCTTGAGGCATTTAGTTCTGTCACCCCATTCAGGAGATCCATGAGAGCATAGTGCGGCTTCCTCCCTGCCTGTGTTCCCACCTCCAGAAGAAAAAAAGGATGCGTTGGGGAATTTTAATAGTATACACTCTGACCTCCTCCTGAGAAGGAGCTGAAACATCCACAAGACATGTACGCAGAGGCTATGCCTGGTAGAGGCAGCCAAGGAAGTTTCATGCTTCTGTTAGACTGCTTTTCTCACACTGGAAAAAAAGACCATGTCTTTGGTTAATGAATGAAAACAAGATTAGAAAAGCAGTACTCACCTTCGTAAAAACTCTCCAAAGAAAGAGCCAAGCAAACAAAACAGGAAGTCAACTACAATAAGACGATAGATATCTTGGCCAACCAGAGTTTCCCAACACTTAAAGAAGCAGAAGAAAAAAAAAAAAAAAAAAACAAAAACAAAAACAAAAACCCATTAAAAATGCTTATCTAGAAGTCAAAAATCATGTGATTCTAACATTGTTCCAAATGCTTGGTCATCTGAAACTTGAGCTACAGGCCAAAGATTTGCTAACAGCCTGATCCATCCTAGTTGACCTCTCACTGAAAAATGCTCCAAACCAACTGAGCCCCAAAGTTGGGAGTCTCATTTTTTCCTACAGTTAATTTCTCTAGAGATGCTAAGTAAAAATGTTAGGGTGGCAAATTCAGCTTCCCTAGACACTACTTGTACTTCTCTTTGCTGGATTAAGCCTCTTATGAAAGCGGTTCCTGACCTGGCATTGTCAATCAAAGATCTATTTCTGAAACTTTACCTGTGACTCTGATGCAGCCACAATGTTAAGCCAGTAGTAGCACAGAATTCCAACAACTGATATTTTCAGGATGATATTTCTGAAAAGAGAAAGTAACAGTAACTGCAGAAACTAGCTGGAGGGAATGATGGCAAGATGATCATTGGTTACACTCTATTACCTCCTCTTATAACAAGAATAGCACTGCAGGGTGCCCAGACCAACAGGAGCTCTCCTCAAAGCTTAAGCACAGCATTAATCTATTGTCCTTGTGGAAAAGCAACTGGGCATGACAACCTTGGCACAGCCTCTGCTGAAGAGGCTGCTGGTTGGGTGTGTGGGCTCCACAGGGGAGGAAGGTCTGAGGAGTACCAGCAGTTACAGCCTGTTAACTTCAGGCACCTGTTTTTAAGTAAGACCTTATCACTCCTTTTACCCTTTCCTTTCCCTGGTGTACAGAGCTCTCTGGAGAAGATGAATTCTCTTCCATACCTTCCTACTGCCCACCACATCACCTACACATAGATTGCTATCAAAAAGAAGAGTTGGGCAACTTCAGGCAAAAAGCACTAAGAGGTGGTAGCAACAAATACCTGGCAATCGTGACATATATATGCTGTCCAGGAGTCTGAAATCTTTCCAGGTGTCCAAGCCATGAGTAGAAGAATGGGATGAATGCGTTGAGGACAGATGTGACAACAGGTAGCACCAACATGGCAGCTTGGCTCTCTAGGTCATTTCTATGCCCTTTCACAAATAGCTTAAAGAGGAAAAAAAGCCAAACAAAACAAAACTTACAGCCTTAACCAAAAGACTGCCTCAAGTTGTATCCACAGGGAAGACTCCTGGCACATGTCCCTGTATGATTGCAAGTTAGAGATTATCATGGTTTATGGGCCCATGTCCAGCAGCACAGTGACCTTCTCCCCTTCCCCTGTGTTACACGGGACCAAGGGTGGGAGCCCCAGATTAAATGCAGCTCTTTGGCAAAGGAGAGGCAGGCCTTGCTGAGGCTGCTTCTTGCTATTTCTGTCAAGGTATCCCTAAGGCAGTCATGAGCCCAGGAAAGCAGCTGTCAGGTGATGGGAGAGAACAGACCAGTGCTTGCATTCAGTGTAAGATACCCATGTTCAAAACCAGACTCTAAAATCTGTCCTTACCTTCAGGTTATTAGTGGAGAGGAAGTAAACAGCAGCACAAGCAGCTAGCGCTGTTCCCAGAGAAGCAGCCCAAGAAGCAAAATGAACAGCAATGCAAACAACTCTCTCTGTTACAGAAAAGCTTAGCACTTCCCGGTTTACTTCAGAGAGGTCTTCCTGCAAGGAAACAATTCCTAATGAAGAATTCCTTAGTGAACAGCATAAAGCAAAACTTGCTTCAAGTAACTACTTGACAGACTAAATGAAAGATTATTTCTCTAGAAGATGGGCAGAGTAATACCCTGGGAACATTTACTGGACAACTTTGTGTTCCTACCCTTAAAGTCTCTTGACAGTTACCCTGTATTTCACAGATATTGCTAGTGAGCCTTTTGTTTACAACATGGTTAAATAGCAGGAAGGAAAACCCAATGCTCTGTTCAGCAAATATTTAATAGTCACAGAGTCACATTCATTCAATAGAATAGAAGCATACAAATATTTACACGTAGCTTAAAGAGAAAAGAAAAGCAAGTAGCTAAGACAACTCCAGGAGGACAAATCAAATGAAACAGTCAAGAAACCTCAAGTCTATGAGCAACAGGGCTAGCACGCTTGAGTCCCTCTGCCAGAAACTTCTATGTGCATACATAAACTTCTATGCAGAAATAAACCTCTGGCAGAGTGACTCATGCATGTGAGTTTTGTACCTTTCTACATTTTTGTACCTCCTGTGCTTTGTACCTTTATTTGTGTGCTGAGATTCTTTTGTTTCAGCTTCACGGCTTTTTCATTTGTGATATTGAAGTCCCAAGTGCAGAGAAGTTTGCTAGCATTCCCAGAGTGTGCCTGAGGGTTAATGAAGTTCCTGCAGAAGGACTTTGCCATGCTGCAATGAAAATTAAGTTTGTGAGATGCATAATGGGGAAATACATAAATCTGCACAGCAGGGCAAGAAGGGACATTTGTCAGCTTTTCTGTCCCACCCCAAGGCTGCTGCACCTATGTCAGAGCACATCACATAAGACAAAACAGAAAATAAATGTTCATGTGAGAAACAACTCTGACATTTCCTTCTAATCATGGCTGACAATCTTTATGTCTGGAAGGCCACATCAGTACCAGAAGACATTAGAAGCAACAGCTTACAAAAGGGGTATCATGATATTCATTGGCTTGAACTGGGATTCTTTGCATGTCCCTTACTATTTCACAGTTATTCTTTGTTTGCCTAAAACAAGATTTGATTTCTGGAGACTGTCTTTTGAGCAGAAACTTCTACTTAAACTCTATACCTGGAAATAAGGACTTACAGAAGCACTCAGGTAATTATTATTGCCAATGACCTTAATATAGGTGAAACAAGAATATATAGTTAGTTTACCTGAACAACAAGATAAGAAAACAGATGACAAAATATAGTCCAACAGTGAAAATATAGGCCAGCTGCATGTTGTAAGATGGACCATTCTTTATTTTACTGATTGTAGCATTGGTGTAAAAGCCATAGTAGAGTACTGTTTGTTGAAAATAACCCTGAAAAGACATAGACATCATTCAGAATGTTTGCTATCACCTGCATATGGTGGGAAGTATCATCACCTGAAGCCCAATTATTGGAAGTGGAAACTGTCCCAATTCCCTACTGTGAAACCAGAGGTGTGAATAAATTTCTAAATATCAGGCCCTTTGTTGCTTCCTATCAGCTAAAATCTTCCATAGATTTGAGAGCTTCTAGAGATACACAACAACTTGTGTCCTTCTGAAGATTTATATGGTACGACCATGAGCATTCAATGCCTTTGCAGGATCTGCTCTTTTCTGAAAATTCCTGAAGAGGGAAAGGTTTAATTGCTTCCTTCTTGGGAGAAAGGTTCTGTACTGACAAACTGCATTGACTATAAAGGAATCATGTGACATTTAACACTAGAGCTACTAGATTATAGCTGAACTCCTGCAGTAACGGTTGTACTTTGCAAAACAGCACTACCACAAAACATCACACTTTAAAAGCAATTTTAGAAGGAAAAAGCTGACACCATTCCTCTTTAAAAAGACCTCTCAACTAAGCATCAGTAAGAGCAGGCTCTTGATTCTTAACTAGAGAAATCCTTTAACAACAGTAAAAATGACACATTTTTTACAGTAAAGACATAAAAAATCTCTTCTCAGATCACCGAGTTGATGAATACCAGTAGTTAAAGCAGTGCAAAATCTTCCTTTAAAAATAGCCTAGTACTTTATTCCCTGAAAGTAAAGATTTCCATACAATGAAAGGCCCTTCTGTCTCCAGGACCCACTGAATTCAGCAGGCTGCCACAAAAAGATCTGAGTGCTCCTTGGAAAAAAACAGCTTTGGAAATAAGCAAAATTTACAGTATCATACATGGAAATTTGCACTGCATTTTCAGAGGAAAATTAGCATGGGAAAAATGTCCTGCTGAAGACTATTGCAGCTATTGCTGACTTCCTTTGTGTCTCTGCTACTGCTTTCTGAAAGAGTGATGAAAGTCTTGAAATACTGCTGAACACAGCAACCATTTACAGTGAGACAAGTGCATCAGAACAAGTTCCATTCATCTCATGCTGTCGTCTCTAGTTTCTAGAATATTATTTCTAACTCCACTTCATAATAAGAAATACAAAGTTTTTTATTCTATTGTGAGTTTTTAAAGTAGATCTGTTGCCCACAATACTAATACAAATCTGTTGTTACATACTTACAGTGCCGGTGAGCAGCTCCAGACCCGTGAATGAAAGGTTATTTGGTTCTGCTGCAAGAAACTGGGGAACTGTGAGGAAACTGAAGTTTATGAGGAATGAGAAGATGTTGAAGGTTAGCAGCCACTTCAAGAAAATAAAGTAAGAAAGAACACTTGTTCCAAACTCGGCACCAATGACCTTCAGAGTCTTGTACTGTAACTGCAGTAGGTGAAAATATTCTGACAAGCTACTTCCAAATCGCCGAAATGACTGAAGTGCAAAAGAGGAGAGAGATCAATCTCAGTAAACAGCCTTAAACAGGACTCGCATTCACATAATAAAGCCTCTCATTCTTTACAGTTCCATTTTATGATAAGAACAAATTTCCCCCATCACCTGCACCATAAGATGCCCAACTCTCGTTTGTAAGTGTTACCATAATGCAAGTTGTTATTAGTGAAGACTGCAGCAATTAACTGGCTCTTTGGTAAGTAACATAAAGCCAGATATCAGACACCTCTGCAGACAGTGATTACATTGCAGCTATTGTGGCTGAGTTTGACACTTACCACTGCTATTCCCTCCAGACACTGTGTGCAGCAGCAAAGTTGAGTACTGCGGTGCCTTGATTTCTTTGTTATTTCTTTAAGAACTTTATTCCTGTGGAAAAGCAGGGCAGGGGGTGACAATGGTATGGGTTGTAATTACAACAAGATGACAAAGAAGCTGCTGGAAATAGTGTTTCATGCACATCCATATGAAGAAAGTTAATAAAACATGGAGATACTCTGCTAGGGTTTTTTCTACTAGCTGATGATGACAAGATCCATGGCTCTTGTCAATGCTATGACAGCATATTCTAATCCCTCTACATATCACTGTGGAAATAAAACTTCAATATATTCTGTGAGGACACAAAAAGATGGTTGAGAACATTTGCTCTCTTCTCCATTTTCAATGGCCAACCTCCAGTTTCCTTTGAAAAGAAATCACAAGTCATCATCCCTAATCAAATATCAAGGCTTTGATTTTTATATTACCATGAGAGATTCTTCTCATCCAGAGAAAGGACAGTGAACTATCTTTAAATTATTTCCCCTTGCAAGATGTTAACTTTTTAAAAGCACATTAAAAAATACTTTCAGCTGTTCCAAACTGACAAACCAAAGCTCAGCAGTTGGCAAACACCCATACTTGACAGTTAGATGTTGAAAGTACAATGTTTGTAAAACTAAACAGATACATTTTTATTTTTACCTGATCTCTCTCTTTTTTTTCATGGTCTCTGGCATCTTCCGGATTGCTTTAATCCTTTCACCGGCAGACATACTTGCAAGATTTCCAACTAAGGTTTCCTCTGCATAAAACCCATGAAAAGATCCAAGTATTTGGAATAATAATAATATAGTAATAATTACACAAAATCTGAAATTGATATAACATTCCCCATTGTCCCTGCTACCAAAGTGTGGTATGTTCTGAGACTACTCCCCAAGAATATCCTCAGCTCCATCAGTACCCTAATACAGATATAAGTAGTACAATATTGAATGTTGAAACCAAATATCACTTGTTTGATGCTTGTTTAGTGTTCATACAAAGAGCTGAAATAAAAGGAGAATAAAAAACTGTCAAACTCCAAGATTCTGGTCTATTGCTTTATCACTGTTTGATAGTTTCATTTCTATGATGCTACGTACTGACTTGAAAGCCAAACTTTTATTTATTCTACAATTTTAGTTTATGTTTCTGCCGAAACTTTGCACTAGCTATGAAACAGACAGAACTGTGTATTCGATAATCAGGCTGGTTTTGCATAGTTGGAATTTGATGCTAATTCCAGACACACTGGCTGAAAACAATCCATTAGCTGGTCAAATAAATTCTAATAAAGAGATTAGCTTTTCCCTGTCTATGATTTAACACATCCAGACTGCACTGTGCATCACTAATGTGATAGGAGAGTATAAAAGATGAATCACTAGCGTTAACACAAAACCAAGTTGTTCCCATAACCACAGAAAGACTGCACATGCAATTCAGGTGATAAATCAGGAACACTGTCAACAACACCATCTTGTGCAAGATGCTATTTAATATTGACCCTACCTTCTTTCCATGCTGGATTTACTTCAAACACACTGGAAGAAGTCATGAAGATCTCATCATGTGGTCTTCTGTCTCGTCTCCGAATAAAGCTATCTAAATAACATGCATTGGTCAGTAAGCCCAGATACACCTGACAAACTGACTTAAGAAATTTGAATTTTAAAACAACTTAGAAGTATACCTTTCAATCTCACTACCTGCATGCAAATATGTACTCCCCCACTCACTTCTTTCCTGGTCGTGCTTGACAACTGTATGCAGTTTTTCAGATTTGTCTTGGAAGAGAGGTACCGAGCATAGCCTTCAGGTTCATGGAAAACTAGATAACCCATTCATAAATGTGCACATTGATTGTTCAAGACTTTCTTATAGAAGACAGGTCCTTTCTTTAACAGTCCTTACACTGACTTCAGAGGGATTGTTTTAGAATCACAATCATGCTGAATAAATTATACATATCGGACTCCCATTCCCTGGAGCCAAAATGCAACTGTTCTTTCAACCTTCTTTCATGCAATTATTCAAACACTGGTGACTATATTCCTTAAATGCATCTGCCTTCCAGCTATGAAACATTTGAGTTTAGAGACAGCTTTCCTTGAGTTGCCTTCCCAGCAAGCTAATGGCAAATCTGTGCAACACTACATCCCCCTTTTGAGCTCAACCCTCTGGTGTGGAAGGCTGCAACTGACAGAGGCACCTGCTAGTTAACACATGTGGTGCAGGCGTCTTCACCATAATAACTATTTAGATCTAATGGTTCCTCAACATTAGTGTAGTTTACATTTGGAGACAACTTCCTTTGTAGCAACTAAAAAGAATCAGAAAAAGAAAAACATCAGTGCCTCCTCGGGTACTTCTTGAGCTTTCAGCACCCAGACATTTCTCCTCTAGTTATGGAAATGCACTCTTTCCTAACAGGTATCAAAAAACATACTTGATAGGTAATGTTTGGAAATCCCTATCTCTATGGTCACTCACTGAGTGAGGCATTTCTAGGTTCCAGAAAAGAACTCCTAGTTACATTCCAAAAGCAGCAGACAAAAATTTAACTGATTGTAACAGAAAAATTACATAGTATGGTGAGAACAGTTCCTACCCAGAACATGAACAATAAATCACTACAGTAGCCTAAATTAGAAGCCAAATTTTTCTATTTCAGACCCCTTGTATATGTATAAATCCCTAATAATAATAGTAATTAGGGTCTAGAATTTACATAGAGACAACATAGTGAAAAAGCCACTAAAGAGTGTCAAAAATGCATCCTATCCTCCCTTCATTTCCTCCTATAGTAAGTCTCTTCAGACAACTGTAAGTCTGGTTTATGCTGATCCACTTTTAGGGAGTTCGGGTTAAAATGGGTAGGCATTACATCTTTCATTGCTCAAGAAACAAAGATCATCACCTGCAGGAAAATACTGAAAAATTCAGCTACAACAATGTAGGACAATAAAAGAGAATTTCTGGTTTATGGTTCCTTTTATTACATGAATATCTTCATAGCTGAATCGGAAGGCTTTTAGGTACTTATTTTTTTATGGAGGGTGATGCTAACATACAATGTCTTGACACACCGCAATCCTTATATCTTACCTTCTGATTCACTGGAAATGCTGGGAGCATAGGGGCTATGGAAGGCAGAAGGTGGGCTGTATGCCAGTTCTGGCTCAGGCTCAAAGGAAAGATTATCTGTTGAAGGGAATCGGAATTATACATAAAATTGTATACTGCTATGAATTATTTACACACACAAAATATCATTCCTCTTGACCAAACTCCTACATCTCACTCCAGTGTACATGCTAGTACTCAACAATTTATTCAGTCCACACAAGTTAGTATTTACTGATCTGTTAATAAAACAGACAGTCCATGGATCTGTTAATGTAACATCTGAACTACTTCTAGAGAGAAAAAAGGCAAAAAACTCCACTGCCAGCACCTACAAATATATAGAGTTGAGATTTCCAGAGCTACAGGACTCCCTCAGGACATGATCTGTTTCAGTGTTTCTGTAAGCTGTTCATACGAAAAATTACACACCTGTAGCATTCCCATATGGACTTCTTCTTAGGACATTAACTCCTGGTAAACCTTCACTGTATTCAGAGCCATGTCTCATGGAGGCCATTGGTATGTCCAGAGGGTAATTCTGTCCTCTTCCACTGTGTTCTCCATAGGAACCAGGAAGTGAAGGCCCATAAGGGGCTTGGTAAGAGAACAGATTATCTTGAGAACTCCTCCTGTGTAAGCAGCAAAAAAGAACACCCAAAGTGTCACAATAACTCTCAGTAGACATCCTTACTAATTGTTGCCTATTATTATCAAATTTGAGTACTTTATAAAGCAAACTGATACTGAGAGGTATTTTGTATTTAAAAGTCCAACATCTTTATTCTGATTTGGTCATTAACTGAATTAGAAAGACTGAAACTTTTCTCCACCTGAAGATAGCTTGGATTCTGCCTACACAGGAATAACTGCTTGGAAAAAATGAGGACTTCCAAGGTTATAGCAGACTGTTAAAATTACTAGAACTAAAATATATCGACGGCATTGTACCATAAATACTAAGATACCTCGAACTGATAAATTCATCTAACAGGTAAAAAGCAGACGTGCTATTTCTCTTGATTCTGTCTTCCTAGTAAGAGTTTTAAAAACCTGTGTCTGAGAATGCAAGCATAAAGGAGGCATTAAAGAATTCCATAAATTAAAATTCCGGAGAAGAAGCTTCTCCTGCATATATATAGAAAATTTAATTGCCTAGGGCACAATCACAACAGTAAAATGAAACTCACCTTCTATTAATTTCCAGTGTCTCTGACAAGTGGTAGTCTGGATTTTCAAAGGCTTCATTGTAATGATAAGACATGACAAGTCCTTGGGTTGAGAGATGAAATACTCCTTATTTTCGTCTCTAATGCTTCATTAGTATGTTCGTGGGAAGACTGATTACAGACCTAGTTCCAAAACGGACGTATGCACACACAAGATTAAAAGAAAGTTCTTTTCAGCATCTGGGCTAGGGGATTTTGCCATCTTGCTAACAATTTACAAATTAAACAGTATAAATCAGAAATGATTACAACTTAGTGCTATTTCCTATCAGTAAATTGGGGTCTAACAGAAGTTGCAGGTAAAATGGGAGCTGATGTTTCTCTATATTAAGCACTCTAAAAAACTAAGGAACAGAAGTGACATGTGAAGTTTTTCCCAACACTAACAGTGAAGGCAGGTTTTAGAAGCGTGGTGAAACATTAAGAAGAAGAATTTTCTTAAGAAGAAAATATTCTCCGAGTACTACATTTCCAAAGAGGAGGTGAAGTCTGCCCACCTTCTTCCTAGCAGTAGCATTTCTAAGCCTTAGTTGTGCCAAGGGACCCACTGCAGCACTGCTGCAGAGCTGGTATTATTTAGAGAGCCCATTCTTAATGCAGACCCTTCTAATGATCTAATCTCTGTATCTCGTAAATAGGCTTATTTCTCTCAGTGTTCCACTTGAAGCTTAGACAAACCAGACTTGGTCAGAGTTTAATGAACAGAAGTCCAGATAAGTCAGTGAAAACAGAACCTTCTGTTAGAAAAACAAAGTCAAAATTAAACAGGAATTTCTTGCAATTATTCAGTCACACTCAAAATTAAAAAGGAAGCAAGTTTTAGCATTTGTTCTTACAGACACCACAGCAAGTTGGATCAGCTAGCAAGCTATTCAACAAGGAAAGAAAAAAATAAACAATAAAGGACAGGTCTGGAAGAACCCATCAGACTCTGCTTTTATCTCAGCCCCACTCCTAGGAAAGCAGAGCTGAATCTCATCTAACAGCACAGTCTCAGCCAACTTCTCTGTCTGCAGTGGTTTTTATTCGTTATTTCTACTGCAGTAAAGGAAGTATCACATGAAAAGAAGTATCTTCAAAATGGATAATTGCAGTGTCTAGTTTCTGAAGGCTTGCCAAAATCTCATTTTTGTCAAAAGCAGCTCTGAAATTACTGTGTGTCATTTACACACTTAAAGATCACGGCAGACAGCATAAAAATTTGCAGTGTGACACAGCTGTGAAGCATTGCCCAGGCTTTGCACACTGATTTGGAAAGAGATTTGCACATAAACACAGGTGGTTGGTTGCTTCTGAAGTCCCACATTTTAGTAAGAATTGCTTACACTTGTATTACAGCCTGAAAAAGCATGCTATGAGGCCCACGTCTTCAGCAAACATTCACTAAAAAGCATAGCAGGAAATCTGAATATATGGTGTGTCACCCATCTCTTCTGTAAACAGTGGAATGTGATTACTGCCAACAAGAAATTACAGTCTCCCCTAGGTGTAACTTGTGTTTTTTTCAGGTGATTTCACACCCATCGAGCCAGAGTGAGAGTCTCATGTATTCAGAAAAGTAATAGCAGAGCCTCCTCCTCTTCTCTCAAAAGAAAACCAACAAGCAACCCAGGAATCTAAACCTCTTACATAGAAGTCACAGGAAGTTTAAACCTCCCAGGTAGGTTTTATTTGATAGGAACCATTTAGCTCTTTATGATCTTCTGAGAACTAGCTTAGAATATACAAACTCTTCAGGAATTCGTGCATTCTATCCTTTTACTCCATTAAAAAGCATGGAAACAGTTCTTGAAAAAGTTAATCATGGACCTCTGCAAATACATCTTCAGAAAACTGAATTTCCCCCTATTAAAGTGTTTAATATTTCAAACTGTAATGAAAAGCTCAAGAGGAAAGGATTACTCGGGGGAAGACAATTTTCAGACAATTCACTTTGAAGAGTGCGCAAAATGAATTTTTCTGGTTTTTAACTGGTTTCCCAGGAAGCAAACTTACTTGGACTCAGCCATCCAGAAAGCTGGGAAGCCTGCCAGCAAGGCAGCTGGAAAGCTGGGCACTGATCTAAACTGTGCCTGGTCTTCATTCAAACTAATAATATATTATTAATTTGATAGAAATGTATGGGTTGTGTACAATCAGCATTACCCTGAAGCAAGCTGGTAGGGAGCATCAGACAATTCTATCAACCAGCTTCCCAAAGTGCAACCAATCAGAAGGTTGACCTGGCTAAAAAACATATTCATCACTTCTTTCTCTTACTTATTTTAAAGATCTGAAAGCATATCTGTGAAGGCTGCCTAGGACACCCAAATAAGCCCAAGACAGACTCTCTATTGATTCCATTATTATCCACTTTATTTCCTTTGAGTCGTAAGAAGCACTTCATGCCAGGATTACTATGAAAATCCACAGGAACATCTACTACCTAACACTGAACCCAGCATCAGAAGCCACTCTGTTTTTCTCTCCACTCATGATGTTTTAAGCATTTTAAATAAATTCAGGCTCAAGGCATTTGCAGCATGCAAGAAAACATGAACGCACATAACCCGTATGTTTCTTGACTGTGGCCGCAGTCACTCAGAGATTACTGTGCCACCTGTGTGGGGTGGGTTGAAGGTGTGTATGAGCAGACATGCTCTGGGTGTACAGGCGCATGCCAAATGTGTACAGGCTGCACACCAATCTACACACTTCCTCCACCCCATGCCCAAAGGTCATGAGAAAGTCATCTTCTCAAATCAGATGCCTACATTGTAGGTTTACTTTGGGGTTTGATGGACTGGCAGTTTATAAATTTCTAACCAATCTTAATTCATTGGAAAGAACCTGAAACGGGTAATGCTCAAGCTAAACCACCTCTTTCTTCTTTCTGACCTGTGATGGAAAGCAGTAAACAATAGCTCCAAGAAAAGCTATGCTGTTTAGCTTTCCCTTTAAAAAGTAAAGGGAAAAAATAGCTGCAGAGCAGAGATTATTTGTGAAAAACAGAAAGCAGGAGCTTCACAAATCTTCCCTTTGTAGAATGGTGTCCATTTGTTAGATGACATTTTGGATCTAGGCAAGCAACTAGACAAAACCTGTGGTCCTCTGGGGAATTAAATGGTTTAAGATCTGTGTGTTTAACAATCATCGATACGTAAGTAAGTTACAGGATAGGTGGGAGTGAGTGCTTTCCGATTAAGTCATCCAACACACTGTAATGATATAGAGCAGGAAACTCCAAGCAGTGCACTCATACTTCTGGATCATTTCCCAGAAAAATAACTGCCTTCACGTCATAGGCCTTGAAAAAAATTCTCGGATTAGTTTCATCCATTCCTGTACAGGTATTTCTCTGCTATAGCCACTAATCCTCATTTAGAATATAAATCAAACAAACATGAATGTCTTGCTAAAGTAGCCCTTTGACCTGGTATCAAGTTCCAGGAAAGACACTTAGACCTTCAAGTCATTTACCTGTAATCCTTCAGTAACAAGGATTACACAAAAATACATTCTACTTACACAAATCTTGAAAAGCAATGGAAACAGTAAGTTCTAGAACTATCTCATATTTGATTCAATAATGTTGAATTAATGGAATAGAACTCATGGAAAAACTGATTCAGAAGTCGAATGTGTTCTGTTTCTATAAATACCTTTTCATTTTGTAGCATTCATCTATACAGGACTTTACTGCTACCCAAGTTACTTTTATTCATTAATCCCTGTCCTGTTTAACATGTCCCACACAACTTCATACTGAAAAAAATCATATTGATTTCTGGAAGCCAAAAGTAAGTTCAAGAGACAGACCAGAGTTAAAAATTGATTACATGCTGCATCAGCAACTAAATTCCAGTCCTGACCACTACTCTTCAACTACCTCAATCCAAACAGTTTCAGCACTCCTGCAACAAACCAGGAAAGCCTTTCAGAAAATCTAAACAGCCTGTGAATTGACAGTAATCCAACACTATGCTCAAGAAAACCTGATTGTGAATTGACGTATTAGCAATGAAACAAATGTGACTCACACACGGAAATGAAAGTCACTTACCTTTTATGCATATTGCCACAGTACCCAATCTGTACTAACAAACACCTCCTACCAGCCTTGCACTGTGTTTTTATTGATCAGTAGGGTCAATTACAGGAGCCAATATAAACTTCGTTATTTTAGAACTTCAATTCTAGCAATGTAAATTGTGCCTCTGCTAAAAAAGATCTTCCCAGTGAAAGATGATGTGGTAGCACTAAAGAGTCATCTGCTTAGTACTGCACAGGCAAAGAACAGAAAACCAAACTGGGAAGGGAAAAGAGAAAGTGACAGAATCCCCATTATGGTCTCCCAACAGCTTGCTGGATCTTGAGCTCACAAACGAAGGTACTCCCTAGACCTATAGTGCGATGCTACCTAACAGAATTCAGACCCCATCACCCCTGTCCCCCAGTCCTTGGTGAGAGTGGGGTGCAGAGAGCAGCTGCAGGCTGGAAGAAGCAGGCAGAATGGTGTCTGTCTGACATGGGCAACATCTGACTGTGTGACTATCTCTGCCCTCAGCCGGCTGCTCCCTGAAGTAAACTCCAGCTGTTGCTTCAGTATCATGAGCTCTGTTCCTTATTTGCTCTTTATTCATTTCTTGCACCTACTTACTTGTTCACCTTGTCTTTTCCTTTTAACATTCCTCTTGCAATCCCCCCCCCCATATACTTAAGACAACAATATTTCCAAGTTATATCCTTTCTATCACTTGTGGCTGCTTAGACAAGGCTTTTCAAGGACTGCCAACTACTTTGTGTTTGCAGTGTCTCAAACAGGTTTCTATTTCTTCACCTGATTTTAAACACCTTTATTATAAACATGCTTCTGAAACATTCAAAAAACCATTACAACAAATTTTAGTGTCCAGTAAAGTATCATAAAGATGTGCAACACACCTCAGAGTTTTTGCTTAATAATGGTCTATGAAAGTCCAGATGCTTCATTAATTCTGAGAAATTCACAGTATACTCCCTAACCTACCACACAAATCCCTGCTTCTCCACTCAAAAGGCCCCATGGGATCACAATTCTTAAGGACTGAAGTACATATCATAGTGATCTTAAATTACCTAATCCTTTCTCCAGAAACTACTTGGAGAGCAAGTCTTTTTATTTGCTGCTTTGTTCCTTTTATTTTCTCAACTGTGACCACAAGTTGCAAACTTAATCCATTGGGAAAATTATGAGCATTGGGTAAAGAGGAACAATCAGGGATAAATAACTACTAAAATCAGAAATAGCAAAGAGTAAGAACAGTGTACCTGGCAGAGAGAGTAAAGATTAGCAAGAATAAGAAACCATGAAGAGAACTCCGTATTATTTCTTTAACACTTGAAAAACATTCCCTACCTCAGTCTGACCATTCAGGGCTAAAAAAAGGCTAAGGCAAGAATCACTTCATATCAGCTCAAATCAGTCTTGGGACTCAATTTGCAAACTGCAGACTATCACATTCTTTGCATACAACAGGACCGAATCCTGCTCTGTAAAACAAGTTTTTTAAGTCTGTCCACTAGCCAACATTACCAGCTACTGGTTGCCAAAAAACACAAAGCAATTTTTGAACACCTGCCTGGAATTAGTTTTCTGCTATCAATATTGATTACTAGAACAGTTCTAACATTTTGCTTTAAAAGAAAGCTTTGTTTATTCTGCAATGGATACCTATCCAGCTTAAATGCAACTTTCAAATTATACTTTAATAAGTAGTATCAGTTACAGGAGCCTCATTCACAAGTTCAATTGGAAAAGCTTACAAAAACTACACATATGGTCAGTGCAGATGATAAACAGGGATTTGAAGACACACAATGTTGTTGAACTAAGTAAAGGGCGTTGTTTTTTTTCTAATTTCTAGCTTAACTTCCTCCTAGTATATTGTCATCTCATTACTATTTGCACAAGCAGCATTTAACAACCCTGAGGGAACACAAAAGCCATCCACAATATTCTGGCAAAACAACCAAGAAGCTGGAAAATGCCCAGAGAGAACCAGTCAGAGGAAAAGAGAACCAGTTTTGTCACTGCCTTCTCTTAACTCTTCAAAACTCTTATATGCAGTTTTCAAATTGCTGGCAAATAATTTCACACAAAGACTTTCTTTTTTCTTTTCAGACAAAATGCAGGTACATTAATACACAGGGTAACATGTTAGTACATTAGGGTTCTATTCTACAACAAACATACAGAAGCTATGGACTATACAAGTCACAATTAGAGGCTTTTCCACAAAAATGTGAACAGGGACAACACTGTACAGTGTCAGCTGTGACATGAAAATATGAAGAGAAATGGCCCACTATCTGCTCACTACAGCTGTTGAGGCAGCCTGGGACATCAGTTTCACTCAGAGACAAACACCAAGAGGCAAAGTCAAGGTACTGCCCAGTGATGCTCTTCAAAAAGTTAAAATTAAGCCTATGAATCAGACTAAATGCCATTATTTCATGTGGTTTCACTTGTGCTCCTGTACTCAAGGTGGTGGCGGAGAAACGTGTAGAGCACAGGTAAGCCAGGTGATGAGCAAAGCAAGCCCTCCAGCAGAACAAGCTCTCTTCTGCTGCCTCCACCCTGCAGAGCTTGTACCAGCAGCAGGATCTTCCCTGGTGCCTGCGCTGAAAGATGCAGAGGAAAAGTCTCAGTCTGGCGCATCAAGACCTCGTGCACGACTGCGACTGCCACAGTGCGGGAGAGTGGATGGGCCAGTCTGCAAGGTATGGCATGAGATTCATCTTCACCCTCTGCACAAACTTCGTTACATTCCTTTTGCATTACTTAGCTCCCCTGATACTGATAAATTGCCACAATAACTGAGGAGTGAGATAATAGAGATACTAATTTGCAGTCTAACATGAATTAATTCTCTCTTAATCAGAACTGCTTTGATAGCATAGTGGGTATTAAGGGTACAGCACTTCTCGGTATTAAATATTTGTGTGTCTGAACCAGTCTTAAGAAAATATGACTAAAGTAGTCCCAAAATCAGAAAACAGGGAAGAAAAACAAAACTTGAAATATACTCTTACTATAAAATACTTAAAAGTGTAACTTAAGGGCAACTTGATTAGTACCAGTAAACTACCAGATTAACTTCATGTACTGCTCATGCGAAGATTAGTTTATAATTCACTGTATTAAAGTAATTCTGTTTATTATGTGGTGAAATATAGGTTGCACATTAAATAATGTTAACAAATATACACAATACTTGTAAAAAAGTACTTAAAATTAATCTAAGGTTGTTAACTCTATCACTAACAGGGTTTGTGTAAGTGTTCTGTACAAGAAAATACAAGATGCAATGTCTATTCACAGTAACTAGCTAGTGCACATTTAAACTGATCTTAATGAATGCATACAGCTGGCAAAAGAGTTACAAAACAAGGCAGTAGCATTAATTTCTCAGCAATTCTAGCAAAGAATTGCAGAATTCTTTTAAGACACCTTTATAGTGCAAGGAGTGCAAGTTTTTTTATGAAAAAACCTGACATACATAGGTCTTCCCTACTTCAGAGAGTTATGACATATCACTGTGATATGTCATTTTATATAATCTGTGTAAAAGAATCTGAAGCTAAAACATCTTCATACACCATTCAGCTCTCACAAACTAGAACTATTAGAGGTATTTAAAGTATTTTTGGACCATTTAAAGATTTATGGTTTGATTTACTGTTATACGTCCAGAGTACAAAGCAATCAACTGAGAGAACATTTTTTAGTGAGGGTACAGGTCACTGTAAAAAGCTCTTACCTTCTTCACACTGTTGTTTTTCAAACCTAATTAAGAACATTTTGCTATTTGTTCTTCCTTTAGACCACATATAGTTTACTAACATCTGTGGATAAAATGAAAAGAGCAGCTGTGACTGGAAAACTAAAGGCACAGCCTTGAAATTTTTTACCATGTACACTTCCAGGTAATCTGACAGACAGGGTGAAGTCCATTGAAAATCACAGACACAACTTCTTTCAAATTAGCAAAATTGGGATATCTCTGACTCCTGTTTGAAGGAACAAAATGAAAAAATTATGATGCTGCTGTCACTAATTAAAGCAATAATTAGTGCGATGTTGACCTACTTTAAAGATTTAGTTTCTCATTTCTCTTCTGCAGAGGATTCGAAAGACCAATCAGAATAAGTAATTTACTCTAAAAGAGTGCCAAAACCCACAAAGAAAATAGAAAAATTAGAAGGCTTTCCTTCTTTGAATTTCTTTTGCTCAATTTCAAGAAATTAAAATGTCAGATTACCTGCCTTAGTCAAACCAATGAAACCAGGTGTAGGTTTCAGGTCACAAGTATTTAAGAAACGCATAGAAATCTTGACTTTTTAACTTGTCAGGTAAGAAGAAGGAATCGCTAATTTTACCATGGTCAGTACAAAATCAAAACAACCTACATGCCTGTTCAAATAGATCTTCTGAACTTGTATGTTCACAAACTTGATTTTAATAAGCTTGGCTTTTTAGCAGGATGTTGCAACCCTAAAACCAAAGACAAGACTTAAACATACAGGAAGAAGATTCAAAACACGCAGGATGCCATACATGTCTGGAAAGGAATTCCATCTTTCCCCACATGAAATCTGGATTTAAGATGGCGTTCCAGCACATACTGCAGTCTCCAGCTGTGTTCAGGCCCTGCAGCTCCATAACAGGGTAAGAGGTCTTCTATGCTCAGAGCCACCCACAACTGTTGGGATCAGGCAGACACTTTGGGGACTGTTGAATCCACTTGACCTGAAGGTTCCTACTACTCCCAAGAGTAATGGGTACAACCAAGGCCGGTGTTCATATGATAAGCTTAACACAGTCAATTAAACATATCCAGGGACTTCCTAATATTATACATGCACAAAATACAGTATTAATTCTGTATTAAGAGAAGAAATGTATAATAGTAGAGATAACCCAGAAATACTTTTCTTGATCTAAGAAAAAGAAGGAAGGACTTTTGAAATATTATGTAAGAAAGATCAGAATGGCTTTAAGGATCGGGAATAATAGAATTAAATGTCACATAAGAATCTGGAAGATCACACTTTGGAATCAAACAGTTTCACATTCTAAGTTAGGACTACAAATGGCTGGAGGCAGTGGCAGGAAAAAGCCTTAAGGTATTGTTTGGTTGCACAATATATGTATGCTAGGTGTGTGATATACACCTGGAAAAAAAAATATCCAGTGGGATGCTATTAGAGGAAATGATCTTATGCTATAACCCTCAGTGCAGGCAAAACTTCATTGGGAATATTATTTACAGTCTGATCAGTCACGGTCAGGCAAAGGGTTGCCAAGACAGAAAAGAGGATGGAAAGCCTCCGGTACATGAGGTGATGGCAAGAACTTGATTTGCGAGCTCAGCAAAGTGAAGTCAGAGGGGAGGTATGATGGCTCTTGGCAAGTACCCAAGAAGAAACAACACTGGAATAGGCAAAGAAGTAACTGTACTACAGGATGCTAGCACTAACATTATCTTGAGGGGTGGGAAATGAACAAATCTCAAACTAATCTAAGCACAAAGGGAAGTAAATTCATAAACAGTCTTCTCATAAACTGGTGGAGTGGAAAAAAACCTGATTTTAAGAGCAAGCAACTGAATTAATTTACTAGGAAGATTATTTGGATCCTTTAACATGTTGAAATCTCAAAAAAAAAGTTAAAAAAAATAGAACAGTTCTCAGCCTGGATCAAGCAAAATATTTTACATATATTTATGACCTCCAAATCTATGGCAGTTATAAAATAAAAGGTTGATTTGAAAGAGGGAATGAGAGAAAGATAAAAAGAATGAAAGCAAAAGAGCAAGAAGAGGTGGGAATGCAAAAGTGGAAGAGAGGAAGAGAAAGAAACAGGGAGAATCAAGGAGAAACAGGGAGAAACAGAAAAAGGGAAGAAAATGGATATATTTTCATATAAGAGAAAATGTACAAAACAAGATCTTTTAATCCATTAATTCAAGGTATTTTTGAGTTGGGTAACTTATCAAAATGCATTGTTTCGCTGATTTCAATGAATCAGCATATTCTTCTTTAAAAAAAATTACTAAAATATCCTAAATGCACTGCTCTACAAATAACCCTCTGTTCTGCTTTGAAGTGTTCCTTCAGTCATTATGCAGAACTTGCATAATGAGATAGACTGCAAGCTGTCAATAATACTGTAAGCTTACAGGAACAGAAAATCAGGGTATATTACGGCTTTGTTAACATTGCTGGAGACAAATTCTCTAAATCAAGAGATTCTAAAGCTTTTATCTTTATTTTTTCTGATTTTAAGTGAGGAGATAAGGAAACACAAAGATTATAGATTCTGTGGACTGACAGAAGAACATTTATCAAGTTCTACTAACTGCAGGTAATCAAAGAACTGCAGTTTCTGGGAGTTCATGATTAAATGCTCAGATGTATTGTTTTTGCTTGCATGGGGATTCGCACACAGGCATATGTAGATTTAAAAATATGAACAAATACATATACCCCAGGTATCAGCTATATTAACATTAAACCATTTTCAAACAATTAGCAGTCCATAAATGTATGCTACATCATTTTTACAAGCTTCAGCAATACATAACCTTCATATAATTAAAATGTTTTTATTTTCCCTCAATATTGGAGGCAAAGCAAACTCTGGAGGAAAGCCACCTAAGGCTGCAAGAGTTTGAAGAAATTCTAAATACAAGAAAACAAGAGGTTAGAACTGAAAATGCCTGGCTGTTTTTCCATCTTAAACTACAGACACTTCTGCCTTTCCAGATATAAACATGAATCTGCAAGAAGGCAGCTATTCTATGGTTCATGTGTGGATGTGAAGAAGCAAAGATGAAAGACTATGCAAACTCGTCTGCACAGAAACTGCAAAAGTGCCTGAAATATTAGGGGAATACAGAAGCTGAGTATTTATTAGGAAGATCACAACTGAACCTGGGTAGAAATGAATACTGAGATTCCATGCAACATTAAGTGAAGAGAAATAATTCTGAAACTTCAGAATTTCTACCGCAATATGGAAAAGCACAGAAAGGAGACAAATAGTTCAAAGAGCAACAGAACCATGGAAATGACATAGTTTGGTTTGGGGTTTTTTTCAATTTACAATTCATTTTCTTCAATTACATATGTTCAGCCTTTTATGTTTAGCTTAAGATGCTTGTATGATCAAGTTTATTACCAGCAAACATTAACCTTTTGTGGGCAAACACAAAAATCACTCAATTTTTATGACTTCACACGCATATGTTTTCATTCCATTTATTTAAGAGCCCATCATCTCAGAAAGTAAGAACAATTCTGTCCAATAAGCAAGAACCACAAACAGGTCTCAAGTGAATTAGGAATGCCTTTGAAAAGCCTTTTTCTGCTGAAAACCAAAACATTTGCTGAGCATGCCAGAGGAAACTGAGTCTTTTCTTTGAAGAAATAGGATGAATGGCAGAGGAGACTGTGAGCAGGGATAAAACTTGAGTTCTGATACTGCAATTTCAACCCAAAGCATGCCCTGAAGGAGAGGATATGAGAAGCTGCTAAGGAATGGCAAGACAAATCCTTCCTTCTGCTATTGTATGTCCAGACCTGGAATTCAGAAAGACCAATAAAGAAGAACAGTAGCTGAATCCAGACAGGGAAAAGGCAGTTGTGACTCCTATATAGCAATTACAAATGCCAGAGATAAACCAGACCGGCCTTATCAGTGAAAGAGAAAGATGGCTGATCTTTTGAAATTCTTCCGAAAAATCCCTGCCGAATGAGCAGTAGAAAGCTGGCTTTGAATCTCCTAAAATTCTACAGAAGCATTAAATTAGATGTAAAACAAATCAATACAATGCACAACAGTATTGCACATTTTCCCCATCCAAAATTCTGTTTCCCTGCTGTACTTCAGAGTTTGCATCCTATAGCATTGTTCCTACATTTTCCTTAATTTTAGAAACATCCTACTTACCACCACTGCTTTTCTGGCTGAGAACAACAAGATGGGGTTTTAACCATCAACACTTTTTGGCAGAGTGAAGTTTGGTGAAATGAACCTTCTACCCCCAGGTGTGATGGATTGGAGCTGAAATGCCTGAGTTGCATAGAGTTGCCATGCCCTCCTACTCCTACTAAGAGTCGACACATTCAGAAAGCGATTGAGATGTAGTGAAAGATTAGCAGATATCACTCTAACAGATCATGTTTTCTGAAGGTTCTGGAGAAACAAACTAAGGAGTGCTAGAGAGGTTCTGGAGAGCTGATTTAGCAGAAATGAACTTCCTCCTTTTTCAGTTCACCTAATAGAGAGAGAAAAATCTAATGAAAAAGGCATTCTTAACACAGCCAAAAATTGTCTGAGCATTCCCAAACAAGCAGATTCAGAAAAAATAAAACACTGAAAAATGCAGAGCAAGAACTTAATATGACCAATATGAATAATGAAAAGTGACTTGACACTCTTTACTTAAAAGTCTTCTGCATTCTGGTTTCTGACTATGAATTATTTAAAAGGTGTTTGGAAAACATCATCGCTTATGGGAAAAATCTGCATCTCTAAAGAGATCACATCTTTGTGGACAGGATCCTAATTTATTATTTCAATATACCAACTCAGGGGTGCTGAGATATTGAAACAAGAAAAAGTAATTTTAAAAAGTTTATGTACACAGTTGTTGGTTTGTTTTTTTTTTTTTTTTTTCCTTCTGAATGCAATGTAATAGACAGCACAGCATGGGGAGGCTGAAGAATTATGCCAGCAGCCCGAGACACAGCAATTGCTAGACAACTGGCATCTAAATTCAACAGTATATCTAATCTTCCTTCTAATGGCTGGTTCTCACAATGGAGAACTCCAGGGACAGTAACTTGCTGGTAAGCCCAGTGCTGGTACCCACCCTAGGCTTCAGTGACTACTTATCTACAGCTTCTGAGATCTGCCTAACCTGGCAAGAGTGGATAAGTATATGTACATACAAGTTGTACAGCCCTTCTGCAGGTTGTGTCCTCAGTGCTGGGTTTTGGGAAGCACTAGTATAGCTTATTTAAGTTCCAGCTAAAGTTTCTCAGTTCCCAGGGAAAGCAAGCTGTGAGCACAGTAGTACTCATTACTACAGAAGCTCTCTCTCATCGGAATTGATTAACAAGAAACCATACCAAGTATTTCTGCAGGTGAAGCACTGGTTGAGCAAAGGAGCAACATTATAAACATTACATTTTCAGGATCTAATTTGTATGATTCTCTTCACTGCTCTCCATTACACATATGATACAACTATTTATAGCAAAGTAGGGACAGTAGGGACTGCTTAATCAGGACAGCCTAATGTATGGGCAGTTATCCAAAACCACGTTTTCTAAATTCTGTATGGGCAGAGATGGAGCTTAAGAGCTCTGTAGGGATCAGAGCTGCTAACAGACTTCTAAGGAGGGCTCTGGGGACTGGGATGTGCATAATGAGAAAATCTGGATATTTAGCGTGAAGAACTGTCCCAGTCCATTCTAGCAATGGGATAAATTACGCAGCCTGTGATTTTTCCCTTTTTTTGTTCTTACTGTGGGTGAAAGTGGTCCAGAAGGGGGAGATCTGGACAACTTGGTCAAGCATGCTGTTAGCAAGTGCTAATATACAGGCAAATTTTCTTGCCAGCTCCCACCTCTTCAGACTACAGCATCACGTCTGCAGGCTACGTCCTTACCTATTCCCACGTGTTACATTTGAACATCATATGCATATAGTGTGTATATATCTACGTACATAAAGAGTTTGTTTCTATATGCATATACACACACAAATTTAGAACACATCTACTAGAACAAAGGGATCTAGAGAATTTTTTAAATTCTGGATTTACAAAAAAAGAGAAAAAAATCTTCCAAAGTATCTCATTCAATATTTTCTTCTATTGTTTTTTCAGTCTAATTGAAGGTGCTTCCACTATATTAAATATACTGATGACTGAAGACATCCTTGGTGTTCACCTTTAGTTCTAATCCAGTTCTTTTGTTACTGAATCAGTTTAGAAAAACATCTCTGTTCAGGGAAGTACTGAAGCATACACTTAAGTACATTCATAAAAGTGACTTTCTGAACCAGCCTAATAATTCTAGGTAGTATAAATAAACATTCCTTAATAAACAAGTCAATTTGGTATGTGTCTACAGCACAGTGCTGCTCTGATACTTTCATGTTCCTTTGCTTTTACCACGAAGATGACAAACACTGGGACATAAGAAGATGGCTTCATATTTTTGATAGTCGAAGCTTAAGATGGCTTTGAAGAGCCTCATTTTCAGAAGCACACCACTTCAGAAAATCAGGTTCACAATGAAAGAGCGGACCTCTAGCACCCTACGTCAGTAATTTTTTTGGAAAACTTGACCTGCTCTTGTAGGTAAACCATTATATCCATAGCAACATATAATTCATCTTCCAGCTTGCCACTGCAGTTCTGTAACTATTGATAGTGAATAGTTGCTGGAACTGATCACAAGTGGTATGTGCACATGAGCATACAGATGCCTGTGTATGCGTGTGTATGAGGTACAAAAGAGTGTCTACCCATGCAAAGCGTCCTCTCTTTCCTCAAGGCTCAGTCAGAAAAGGCTCCATGAGTGCAAACAGATATTTTCCTAAAAGACTTTCCACCACTTATCTGCCTTTTCTGCAAAAATCATGTGTGTTACATTCAAGAATGGGATCAATTCGGTAACCAAGTGCTTCAGCAGTGGCACAAAGAAGGGCTGTGGAAACAGTCCAGTTTGTGGCCAATGTAGCAAGGGTGGAGAACTGTCCACCAGTCTTGCAGCCTGACCCCTACACCAGTAATTCCAGTTGGGCTCCAGAGCAGAGCTAGATACTATTCTCTTCCTGACAGAAGCAGAGTGAGGGCATTGCCACTTTCTGCCTCAGCACTCCCAGCTGCGCACTCCCCTTTTCCCACTGCATCCTCAGCTTTGGAGCTGCAATGGGAACCTCCTGTTTGACAGCCTGCACATAACTTGAAGAGCTTCTTTGAAACTCAGGCATTCTTCTCCTGTAGTTCAGCAAATACTACCACAGCCAGTTGTAGTTGCATAAGGACAAAAGCACAAAGAAGGAATGAACAACAGAGAACCGTGTAAGGAGATGGGGAAAAAGCAATGTTGTCACTGAGAAAAGACATACAGGACTTCATATTAAAATTTATATATAACTGGTCATACTTTACAACAGCTCAGGAATTATCTGCACCTCCCAAGTGACATAATTTAATCAATGCCCTGAAGAACCAGCTCAGTTCTTCAGTGCTTAGAAGAGAGAAAAGATCTAAATGCATTTGATATGTAAATCTAACCAGCTCTCCTTGCCACACAAAAGAAATTTATCCTCTTTTAAAATCTTTAGCTTTACAATGGCAGTGGCGTTCTTAGGGACACCTCTACTCAAATTCACGACTCCCCATTTTGTATAAATCTGTTAGCTTAATAAAGTAGGGCTGGCCACAAATAAATACATAAATAATAATTGAAAAAGTGCTAAGATTTTCAACTTGATACTTGTTTCATACCAGAGGAAAAAACCTAAATTTCTCATATATTTACCATACACACACACACGCAGCCAAGAGAGCTCCTTACTCCTTCTAAGTTTTGTTAATAGTCTTCTTAAACCCAATACAGCTTCATTCCTCTCAGAAATGAAAAAACAAAGATGCCATTGCAAGATATGGTTAGTCTGATGTTGTAGCTACTCACATAGCCTCTCTCACTATGAGGATAGAATTTGACAAGTCTTTGTTGAGAAACTGCATTTAGTTTGTGGCACTGTCACAAAACTAGACTGGAAACACAGCCCTTCTACTAATGCACCAATAAAAACCCTAAGCTAAAAATATGAAAGATGACGTCATTCCAATATTCCTCCTACACACATGAAAGCTAAAATTGCCTTAAGGACTGCTCTTCATTAAAGTTCCATTAAATGGGCTGTTACAATAAATTAGCAAATTACTTCTTAGAACCACAGCACACAGTTCCAGTCAGAATAATGCAGAAGGATGATTTACATTAGGCAGATTTTCAAGCCTGTTATCAAAACTATCATTCATGCTATGTCTAACGAGAATCCTGCAACATTATAATTTAAGTGAACATAGATATTGTTACAAGGAATGCACTTTGGTTTTAAATTGTCTTTGTTATTCAGAAGAAAGTTTGCATTGATGTACTTGTATGCATCTCTACTGACTTCAGTCAAATCTGCAGGAAGATGTAAACAAGATAAAGGCTGTCTGGAGCTAACCAAAGCCCTGCCTGGAGACCATGGGTCTACTCCCTACTTCTTTTGGTCTCAGGCAGACAGGAAAAAACAATATGCCTCTCTTATCTTCATGAGAGTAAACTCTGAGCTAGATTTAAGTTCCTCAGTCAATCAAAGACAGTTCTTGCCTCAGAGATGTTACTCAGCTTTACCGTAATTCTGGCCAGCCTCCTCAGATGAAGACATCAGAGCTAGAGCTTTAGCTATCCCTGATATCAACAATGTCTAGATAATGTCATACAAAACCACTAAAATCTGTCCATCAGGCAGGGTGAGAACATATAGGTTTATAGGCACTACAGATTTACAATGCTTATGCACAGCGCTACTTTCATTCTCTGGAGTATATTTTTTTTGAGGAGAAAAAGTAGGACAGACTGCCTCCTGCTAAGGTGCTCTGATCAGTTTCAAGCAAATAAAATTTGAGCAACAAAACATACAATTCTTACTTTCCTCATACTGACCCCTTGCTTTTGTGCATGGGAATGCATGCCTAGCTCTTGTCTGTGATCAGCTTACAGAGCATGTATATAGACTGTGATCCCCATCAGCTCCTCGCTGGCTGCTGATGAGAAACACTGCTTTCTAGTTAACCTGCTGAGAGCCTTGAATTTTACCAAAGCATGTATCAATAGGATAACAATGCCAAATGTTTCCTATTGAAAAAAGTGGAAAATGACTTATTAAACAGCTTGAGTACACACTGTAACTATTCCTTTTCATCTCGACCATGGAAGATCTTCAAAGCTAAAGTCCTCCACCGCTACACACTTTGTGCATGGGCTACACACAAGGGCCACTTGACTACTAACCTTAGATGAAGAAACAAATATATACTAAAGTTGTGAGGAGCTGAAGGAAGTTATGGTAAGTAGCAGTCACACTCAAGCACATTCCTAATAATTGCAAGGTTTCTTGGAGAGATCATGGATGGCATGTGCCCTCTTGCTTGTGCATCTGATTACAGCTCTTCTAGATCAGTAGGATTTTAGCGCAGGAGAGCAAGTGGAGCCAATAACATGGTATTGTACCACTCACCAACTTCTCATCCCTTCTTGATTAAATCAATTTACTTCCAGTCCTTCTCACCTCACTTTCCCTTGCTTCTACCTATTAACTTCTGATTCAAAGATGTACTTGGGCATCTAACTACACGTGTGGGAAATTTCTGTGTGTAATATGCTCAGGACATGCTAGTTGAAGACTAAATGTGAAGCATTAACATCCTTTAAAAAAGAAACACCAAACAATCAAAACCAAACATAAATTAAAATAAACCCCATAATTTAATCCATCACACTCAGTTTCTGTAGGAGCTGGGATTAGAGAGTCTCAGCTGAAGTAAACCAATGACAGTAGGCAGGAACTGAACTTGTAACTCCTTTCCTTACACTTCAAAGTGGTTACCCCATTTAACTGAGCTTAATAGGCCCCACATTTGTTTTACCTTAATGACACCTTGCATGGCTTATCCATTCTCAGAGAGAAAAAGAGCAGTGGTGGAGATGGAGTTGGCAGCAGAGTGGAAAGTCAGGAAGGCTTTCATAGGCCAATACCCTAAGATGAACCATCACATTTTAAGGTGCACTATAGACATGAGCTTCTAGGACACTTTATAAGGAACCCAGAGCTGAGAGAGATGCTTTGCTTTAAAGGGTGAAACAGAAACAAATAAGTACATCTGCTTGTAAAACTATAACAAATTAAAAACGCTCGGTGTCATAATTTGCAGGATGACAGTGAAACGGACGTTTTGCTGGGATGTAAAGGGAACACCTTCCACTTAGTTCTGTAGTTTACCATCATTTGCATGAGACAACAGATATCCTTCTTACTTAGACTTTGTTCCCTACAAGGAGCAATTCATCCACCTACTACTTCTTAGAGATGAACCTCTTCCTAGAACTGCCTGTCTCTATCTTCTCTAGAGGAGATCCACTCTGGCTGAACTGTTTCTAAGCAGTTAAGGTCTGGCAAGGTGGATCCCTGGTTTCCTTAACCCCCATTCAAAGGGTCACATCCAGGTCTAAAACCTGAAAGATTTAGGGTCATTACATTTGACACAAACATAGGAAGAAACACTGCTGATTCCAGGGCCAGAGGCTTAGTAGACCTTCTACTGCAATTTCTAAGCTGACAGTGCTGTCTTTGCTGCTTTAATGACTTTTATGGAGATGCGGTCTCTGCAGCTACTGATAGGACAAAACCAATTTTCTTGGTCTTGCATTCACAGCACTTCCTTTAGAGGAATTATGTCATTTCCTGGTTTAAACAAATAAAATAGTATTGGGGTTATATGTTTCAGATGATTAAAACACATTCACTTGTGATACTGCTTACTCCCTGCAACAGGGATTGAATTTTTCAGATTATGCACATAGCTAAAAACCCATAAATTTTGTCATTCATATCCATAAGCAGCATGGAAAGCTGGCAAAAGCTATTATGTTTCAGTTACACAAGTGTGTTAAATTACTCAGTCAACTGACATCTGGCATGAACTACAAATTGCTCTCAAAATTCTTTTAGAAAGATTATTATATTATTATTAATTTGCTGTGTATGTCAAAGCATATCGCATACACAGCAATCCTGAAATTAATTAGCATTTTCAAGTATCACACTGAAAAGGCCCACAAAGCCAGCAGAAATAATCTCCAAGATACTAGCAGGTTACGTGCTGCTGGCACAACTTGCCTTCAACATATTTCCTTCAATCCATTTTTAAGAATAAAACACAAGAAACTTTCTTTAAACAATCTCTTTGTCTCATATCCTTGACTATTACAAATTAGGCTCAGAGGCTAAGATTTCATTTGCAATTTACATTCACTAAATACAAAGCATTTAGAAAAATTACAGTCTTTTTTTACTCATTTTCTAGCAATTCAAAGCACCACAATAAGACACCCAGTCAAACAAAGGAGCACAGAGAACACCTTAAATATTTAAGCATTATTTAGAATATAGGGCTCCATTCTGGATTTACCTTTGTCCTTCAAAATACCTAGACAGGAAAGCTGAGCAATATTTCAGTAAAGCTATTATTATTCAATAAAATTTCATACATAATTTCAAATAAAAAAATCATTCAGAGCATAAAAACAAATGTTAAATTCAACGTTTTATAAACACGCTTAATTTTCAGCACATTATTAGTCCTGCTGAAATCTTGCTGAAACTTTTTAACTGCTTTTTTTATATATACATATATATTTTTTTTTAATAAAACCAGAATGAGATTTCACCCAAAGTCCCTCAGTTGAAAGATCAAAAGCTGCAGCAAAAATTCAGACCTTTGGAGAAGTTTGAGTACACCTGAATCACAGTTGCCTAGGAAGTTTCACTGCATTCTCCTTGCGGCATTTGCAGCACAGTCACAGAAATATCACATGAAATCCTTTTCCTAGCCATGACTGTAGCAGACAGCTCAGACAGCAGGAGTGAAAGTATGCAGAAAACCCAAATTTGCCAGTTCCTGCTTCCAGGATTTTGGACTTTGCAAATTACTTCAAATGTATTTAGCAACAACCCTGGGATATGTTCTAGAAAGGAGGTGCTGAATGCCCACCCACCAAGTTGTTGCATGCTTCATAGCATTTATCACCCATCTCTCTGCATCACTGACTACAATTTTTCATGGATATAGAAAGCATAACCTTTAAATAAATAAAGGACAATTAACGCTCTTCCACTCAGCAACTAAACCTTAGGGGAGGGTGTGGTGTGTGCGTGCGTGTTTCTTCAGTCTAGTCTCCAATCTTTGCCTGGGGACTGAATCATAGAATGGTTTGGGTTGGAAGCAACCATAAAGCTCACCTAGTCCCAACCCACCTGTCATGGGCAGGGGCACCTCCCACCTAGACCAGGCTGCTCAAAGCCCAGTCCAACTTGGCCCTGAACACTGCCAGTGATGGGGCAGCCAGCGCTTCCCTGGACAAGCTGTGTCAGTGTCTCACCACCCTCACAGTGCAGAATTTCTTCCTAATAGCTAATCTAAATCCAGCCTCTTTCAGTTTAAAGCCATTCCCCCTTGTCCTATCACTACATAACCTTAACAGTTGCAGCAGATAAAGTTTGGTGTGTGTCTTCCGTGTTTCTTGCATGAGGATTTCTTCATCTCATCCTCAAGAAAACCAGTTCATGTGCTCTGAGACCACTCTGTGGTGTGTACCAACACATGCTAAGGTTATAACATCACTCCTGCAGACCACTGGAACAGAGGCTCCTGTTATGCAGGCTGCCAGAAGTCCAGAAGCAAACAAGGAAAGATTTGACAATATGAACATACTCTTCAGCTTCCAACTTTGTATCTTTTTAATCATATGTAAATAAACTGGCTAATGTCATCTAAACCAGCTACTATGCCTATGCTCACTGTTGTGATAGATGTGTAGGGGAATCACAGAATCACATAATAGTTTGGGTTGGAAGGGGCCTCCAAAGCTCATGTAGTCCAACCCCACTGCAATGAGCAAGGCCACC
>JAOEHX010015806.1:0-23714 GCA_025448015.1 Bolborhynchus lineola
CCAAGTCACCCAAGGCTCTGTCCAGCCTGGCCTTGAACACCGCCAGGGATGGAGCATTCACAACTTCCCTGGGCAACTCATTCCAGTGCTTCACCATCCTTACAGTAAAGAATTTCTTCCTCATATCCAATCTAAACTTCCCCTGAAGATGAATTGCAACAAGGTAGAGTACTGAAAATATTGCTAAATACATAAAATTTCATCTTCATTAGGATGATAAAGTTTCATCTTGGATAGCAATATAGGAAAAAATATTATTCAGATCCTGCTCATGGTTCCACTGCTTTAAACAAATTAGTATTTCTCTTTCCCAGATTCCCAAGATGTAGGGGTTCAAATATTCACTGAGCTATCTGACAGGTACATTTTGAGGAGTAATTATAATTTCTTTTCTGCTTACTATCATGCATTAGAAATACAAAAACATAATGGAATACCCATTTAAAAATTTGCTATGTCAAAATTCTATGTTATGAAAGCACCATCAAACTGTTATAAAAGCAACCTTTTTTTTTTTTTTTAATAGTGCTTAAAACCTGATCTGTGATATAGCACATAAGCATAATGCTAGGCTGGAACTGCCAGAAATAAATGCCAACACTTTTGGAAATATTTATAAACCCTATTCGTACAAATCTGGGGTTCAATTGCTTACATTTGTAAAACCACTTATTTAGAGGTGGGAGGAATCTCACTGGCTATCTGTAATTGAAAAATCTTACTTTCAACTAAAACTGAGAAAAGTTTTAACAATGGGACAGTACCTGGAACTAATAGAATAAGTTGTTCAAGCTGCTGTGAACATTTCTGGAAGACTTCTTAGGTAATGGAGTAGATCCTAACCCAGCTGAAATTAACTTCAGGTAACTGAATTTATAGTTAAATGACCCTGAAATGCTGCTCAGGTTCTTACTTTCTAGTATCTAGGTAATGTCATTGTTTAGTAATTATATTTTTCAGTGCTTTAGTGTGCTGGAAGAGACTTCATCTATCCATAAATGGCTACCAATTAATTCTATTTTATTCCTGTTTCATTTTCCAGCTTTCATAATAATGAATCTATTTGGACAGAAAAATAGTGTTTGGATGGTTTCCAGGGTGACAATTATGAAAAACAGGTGAACGAAAATCCTCCAATGTACTCCAACTGGTCTCCAGTTGCAGTAGTGCATGTGACTATTTCCAGTTGGTTTAAGGACAGCGGGACGTTGGTTTATCCATAAAAATGATGACTGCCACAAAGACAAGGCCTAACTTGTTACAGCAACTTAGTCTTCTCTTTGTTTTTTCAACTTTAAAAAAGCTGTGGGCACAGATTTATGGACGCAACTGCAGGTAGTAAAAAAGGAACCATCGAGACAGTTATTTACATAAAATGGGGTTATAATCACATCCTCTTGCAATTGCTTTTAAGCACCAAATTTCAAATTATATGGTCAGTATCATATGCTGGGTCTGAGCATATAAGGTTATGAACTTCCTTATACGTAAGGAATAAGATTATGAATTTTGTATTTTAATTTATTGTTTTACACCATGTCCACACTGGTCTTAGCATTTGAGTTTATTCAGTGAAAGCTTTTGACTTTTATTATGAGCTTATTGTTTCAAATTGTATTTATGGGAGTGTTCATTGTCCTACCGAAATATTTGTAATAGTGACCTTCAGATACTTATTTTTCCAAATTTAGTGTAATAATTATAAATTGTTTTTATGCAGTGTCTTTTTTTATATAAGGTTCTATGTTGATGGTAGAGACAGTGCACTAACAGTGCAAATGTTGAGGAACAGCTCCCACTGTGTACGGTGGAATCAAATAACCCTAATTTTTATTTTACAGGAAAATGGTACTTTAAAAAAGTCAGAATAAATTTGGGTTTATCTGCCAAAAGTCTCAGGGTGAGGCTTAGTTTTTCTTTGCCTCTATTCTCTTTTGTTACTATATTGAATTCATTGTACATTATTTTAATGTAGAAGCAGCTTGTTATAGGTGTCTCTAAAACCAGGAACATGAAAGATTTCAAAGATTAATATTCAGACAGACTAGATCAACACTGTTTAATAAATCAATCGCTGCGACATAGAAGTGTGTTCTAAAAAAAAAAAGTTATTAAGTTTTCTTTCTAATTTTGAGCTTTCTGTTGCATAACTTAGAACCAGGTATAGAGATGAAATTTCATGTTTTCTGTCATGGCATCAGAGTAACTGCATGAAATTAAACAAGGCAAACCTGAGGGCAAGTTTGATGAAAATATGATGAGGAGATGGGACTTGTAAAGTTAGATTAGAATAGACTCTATAAAATGTATTTCTGTAAACAGTGCAAACTGACTGGTCAATCAAACAGAGTTTGGCTTTTCATGTTTGTCTGTCTTTGTTACCATAAAGATTGCTTGCTAGAAGCATGAAGCTTTTGTGGGGACCATGCATTCTTTGGTTTCTCCAAGCCACATTCCTGTGTTGCATCTGGGATGGGGAGCTGCCAACTTCCCCAGGGTGCTGGCGCAGCTTTGGAGCCCAGTGGGAAGATGCCAGGGTATGTTACCAAAATAGACCAGTGGCAAATTATTAACCTAAAGCGGGGAGTGGGGGTTAGGGGGGGTTGAGGGGAAGGGCAGGCGTGGTAATCTGAATCTGTACGGAGTGTCCTTGGGTGCTGCACTTACTGCAGGAGTGGTTTAATATGGCTCAACTTTATATATCACCTCTTAGTTAAACTCTGGGCCTAAAGAGACAATCTCTCCGGCTGGCTGCCTAAGAGGCGAGGCAGAGTGAGTGGAGAAGTAAAATAAACCAATGCAAGCTTTGGGCAGTGCTCACACGTGGCTGTAGCAAACCATAGCTGTATTTGACATCATTTATTATGAACTGCAGTTGAGGGGAGTGCTGGAGTAATTCTGCACATACTATGGGGAAAAAAAAAAAAAAGGCATTTTCCTGCTGGTTTGTTTTATTTACCTCCTGAATGTTTGTATTTTAACCACTTGCTGCTGCTTTGGGTAAATGGAAAAGGTATTAAAATTCAGGAAGGAAACCTGCTGCCATAATGCTGCCAGGCTGCAGGGCACTGGGGTGGAATGGGGCTGCAGTGGGTGTTAAGGGCTCTCCCCATGTTTTCCCAACTGGGTGGATGTGAGAGTAGCCCATGGGCTGTAGCCACAGCATGATGGGGATGGGAGGACACACTGCGCCCCGGGCTCAATGCTGCCTGCCTGGCCCAGGTGCAGCAGGATGCTCCTGGAGGTGAAGGAACCAGTCCTACCTCTGCAGTGGGACAGCTGTGGCACAGCCGTGGCACTCTCAAACCATCTGCAGCTTGCTAATTTAGCAGAAAACTTTCTTGTCTAGTCTTTTTTCTTCCCTTTTCTTTCCCCTTCCTCCCCAGTTGATGTCCTTTTTTTGCAGTTTTCCAGGATGCATCAGCTCAGTGCAGGGGCAGGCAAACACCAGACCTGTGCATGGGAATATGCAGATGGAAGAGCAGAGAAGCAAGGAAGGAAGAAGTGAGACAGCCTCTTGCTGGCAGTAGTGAACTGCTAGATTTGCTTAAATGTCCAAACAAATGTGTCAGTTCCTGGAAAGACGAGCTAGTGCTTCACTTCTGCCATCCTGTCTGCATCCCATCTCCCCATTTTTAAATTCTTTTCTGCAGGAAACTAAAATGGAATAAACCAGTTGGAGATCTGAACTGGGCTCTGATGTACTAGCGATGCTTGAGTTAGGATTGTGTCAACATTTCACTGCATTTCCTGCCTTTTTGGGTTTTTTAAGCAGTGACATGCACTGTGAAAGCTGAACAAAATGGAATGCTTCAGTTAGCTCAAGAGCAGAACTATCTCTCGCCTAAAAATTTCTTATTTTGGACTATTGGTGAATGACAAATAATAAATTAACTATTTTAAGATACTTGTTAACACTCCTCCTCTCTTAGTCATAAGGGGAACCAAATCTAAAACCATTCCACTTCATAGCAAAGCACCCACTTCAGTTTGTAATCACAGAGAATTTTTACATGCCGAAGTCCAAACTGGCAAGGGGAATTAAAACTGAGGCATTGCTTTAGTTCGATAGTCTTGCTTAAAGTATACTACGGACATTCATACACATTAGCAAAAGCATTTGCCTTCTGTACACAAGTGCGAACAGCAACAGCAGTCATAGACTGGTCTGGGGTGGAGATGGTCTCTTTCTCCTGATTTTTTTCTTATGAGAGACTCTATTTCTTAAATCCAAAAATTCCACTTCTTCCTTTCATGTTTGGGGTTTTTTTTTAGATATTTCTGTGTTAGTTTATCATCAAAAAGAGATTTAAGTCGTCATGCTGAGAGGATTTCTCTTTAAGCACCAGTACTGTGATCTTCCCTACATTTGCTCCTGGATAGCAAAGTTGAGCTCAGGAAGCTCCTGCACCCTTGCACTATGATTCAGTTTGTCATCCTCTTGGTTGTTCCAGAACAGCCATTTGTGAAGCCAGGCTTTATGCTGTAAACTGATCTTTGTACTTTAAAAAGTGGATAAATACTGCTGCTCATCCTTGCACAAGTGTCAATTAATATATCTTGACAAATTTAAGGGATTTTAGATAACAGATTAGATCATGTTTAACGTAGCCATTTGGAATCCAATTGACATGACTCAAATTAAACAAAGAACAATCTGTTCTTATATGGGTTTAGATAGATCGTCTTCTCAGTATCAATTTTACAGTGAGTATGTATAGTAACTTGTGCTAGCTTTGTGGGTAATTTTATGATGGTTCTGATTTCTATTTCAGATATTGATGCAACAGACCCTCTGAAAAAGGTTTTACTTCTGTACTTTCTATTTTTTTTATAAGGAGTAATTAAATATTTTGAGCTGATATTTTGTGAGGTAACTTTTTCACTGTTAAACCTGTAATTTAAAATGTGTGACATATGGGGAGTAATATGTTTTCTATAAAACACCTATGTGTTTATATTTAGAATTATCTATAATTTTAGCTGTATTTGCTTTATAACACTTTCTGTCCTCCCTTTCAGCATCATATCGTGGGCTTGTAGCTCCGGCTGTTCTCATGACATTGGTGATGCTGGCTGCCATTCCCCTTTTTCCATGGTGCCTGTGGAAGCAGAAAAGCCAACTCTTCCACAGAATAGTTTGGGTCAGAAACACCTATTTGCTACTGATTAATGCTGACATTCCTGCTTTGGAAGAAAGCACCCTTATTTCTGATTTTGAGAGAAGTGGAAAGAAGTAATTGATCAGAATCAGCAAGAGGTCATGTCTTCCATGTGAGTCTCCCATGATCTGCAGTGGTTTATCTCCTTCTTGGGAGTCCCCCCTCAGGCACCTATACCCAGAAAATCCCTTGCAGCCATTGGTATGAATGCAGTAGAGGCTCCCTAGTTTGGAGAGCTTTTCCTTTGTGGATGAAGTGAAGATGCAGGACAGAACCACTGAGAAATTTTCTCTGTTAGGGCAAACCAGGAGCTGAAAATACTCCCACACCATAAACCTCCAACCACTCATATGGAGCAGTGGTGTCTGAGGCCCCAGAATAGCAGGCATTCTCATGAAACTTTTTACTTTGGAAAAGTTTGGGCTTTTGTGTTTTGTTTTTATATGTTGCAGAATCTGCTCATCAGCCAGCATTAAAATTTAGCCTCGAATTTAGGAACTCTGAAACATACACCAAGAATTATAGGGTTATTTTTCAGACAGTGGATTCTAGCCAGGTGGGTTTCCAAGAGCGATGAATCCAGGTGGATTTGCAGAGATGAAGTCCCTTTTGACTTGGGAGCGCCAGAGTTAGTTTGGCCCATGATACCTATTTCATGTTGTAAAACAAGTTAGTCTGTAAGTATAATGGCATATAGGCTTTGTCATCCCAAAGTTAACATATTCATTTGAAATGCATCAAGTGTTCTGTCAAAGATTTAACTAGGTGATATCTCTCCTAGCTTATTTCAGAAATGGAATCCCATCAACCTCTTTTAAAGGCATTTTGGGGCAATATCTGCTTGAAGAAAAAGAACTTATAAATCTTGCTGAAGTTATGGTAATAAATTGCTTTACTGTTCACCTACATTATTTCTGCAAGCAGTACTGATGTGTGCTCTTCTGGTTCTCTGCTCTCAAAAGCTAAGGACAATACGTGGGGAAGCCACACTGCTGTTCCAAAAATGTTCTTTAATCCTATAAGCCGATGTAGCAGACCCTCAAAAGGACAGTTCTCACTTTAGGTGTTCGTAGGAAGGTGCTAATGAAGGAGATGATAGATAAATTTAGCTGATTAGTTGGTCTGTGGGCTGATGGTTGTAAAGGTCCCAGCTCAGGTCTCAGCACTACCTCAGTTACAGAAGCCCAGGAGAGCAGAGCTTAGTCTCGATGGGACTCCCACCACCCTGACAAGCCTTCCACCCATGTCTCTGAAAATTCCTGGAAAATTTTCAGGGATTCTATTTTTTATTTTTATTGCAGTGTGGAAGAACAAATGGTTGGTCAGGATGAGTTACATCAGAATGGATTTACTGTGCCTTCAGTGGCCTCTGAAAACTGCTGTGCAGGGCTGCATTTATTGTTGGGTTTATTGGTTGGTTTGTTTTACAAGGACTCAATCTAACAATTCTTCAAGAACCCAAAATGGAGGTATGTTCCTTGGAATTAAGCAAGCAGCTAAGGCCTACTGAAATGTTTTTACATGCTATTTGTGCGCAGGCACAGGAATGCATGTCTGCCTTTTAGCTAGATTTCACATGGCCAATTTTAGAAGCAAAAATTGCCTGTTCATGTTATGATTATGTATAGGGCTATTTTTAAAAATTATTTAGTACATAGAATATTTCTGTGCTGGTTTACAGAACCATTTGAAAATGTTGCCAAAGATGCTGCAGATGGTTTTGATCCCAATAAAATTTTCAACTTATTGTTTACTACAACTTCTATGGGTGTAGCTATCACAAGTTCTTAATACGAGATTTTTCCATCATATAAAATATAAATTGCTTTTCTGTGTATATTTTGGCTAATGGTATAACCCCCTACATTAGTAATGTTTTGAAGGTTTGAGTTTAGTCCGCTAGGTTTATCTATGGGGCTGTTTTTATGTGAAGTTATTCCGCTATTAGTTGTGGACTGAAACATTTGCATGCAATTGCCAGAGCGTCTGCAGCTCATGTATATGAACTATGATAGCTGCTTTACTACTAAAAGCAGCAGCTTCCCCATGAGAACTTCACCTATTTAAGCCTACATTTGGAGGAACTTAAACCAACAAATCCCCTTCATCACATAAACTGACAAGCATGTAAATGCTGCCTTTTCATACTACAGCAAACAGAATGGCTTGCAGGATGGGTTTTGTTTGCCAGAGTTACCTGGTTTTGTCTCTTACAATGTGTATTTTTCAGGCTACAGTGTTGTTACTAGTCATGCAGAATCTTGTCTGATTTGATGTCCTTAATGAAGGTGTATATTTTTCTCACAAAACTTGACATAGACTATTTTCCTTGAGGTATGTTGTAATATGTTTGAAGGGCAGTGGTATAATATACAAGGTATAATATACTGCAGCACTTTAGCTTCCATTGGTAGCACTGAAATGCTTCCCATGTCGAAGAACTGAGTTCACCAGAGCCTGAGCATGCAAATGAATGCTGCATTTTCTTTTGCCATGTAGCTTCTTTGATGCTGTTTACTGAAAGGGAAGTGTTAGATGTTTCCATACCACTCCCTTGCTTGGGGGATGGAAGGGTAACCCCACCAGAGATGGATACATTCAGGCGAACATATGACAAACCTTTTCTACCAGATGTTAGGGTTTGGAAAAAAATCTGTGTGCTTATTTTTGCAGATTCCATTTCAGGAGAAAATTTACCTCCTGGTCCCCTTAGCAGTACTTGCAGAATGTCTCTGAGGGAAAGAGATGCCTCATGCAGCTGTCACATTCCACCTGGATGAGAGTCCACAATGGGAATATAAGTATGCCAGAGATGTCCAGCATGATCAGGCGGAGTGAAGGGTTGTGGGAGAAGGCTGTAAGTGAGCAACATGACTCCTAAGCAAAGCCCTTTCCAGCTGTGCCTCTACTGGGTGCAGTGTTGCCCTTTTTTGTGCAGGGATCCTCCTTGATCCTGCTCTCCTTCTCCCTTTCCCTACTGTCACACGCACACTTCTATGGCCCTACTGTCACACGCACACTTCTATGGCTCAGTCACGACAAGAGAGGAGCAGTGGGGCTGCTTAAAATCTGTGCAGTACAGTCTGGAGGGAGTGTGGAGAAAAGGTGGGGTTTTGCACAGTCTGTAAGACTTGGCCAGCTCTGATTCCCAGAGCACCATCCTACAAATTCTTGTTTAATTTAGCTCCCTTCTGTTTTCTTTCGTCATGTTGCCCCTTCCTGAGTGCAGTAACAGGCATCCTCAGTCTCTTGTAATAACAAACTCTTCCTCCAGGGCATTTATACATAAGCAGAATGTTTGGATAAAAGCTGAATTGCATATGTTCAGCAACGGGGCTCTAAATCCTCAGCTTAAAAAAAAAGAAAAAAGAAAAAAGAGGCCTTCTCTTGAGCCGTAATAATTTATGATATTTCCGTTGGTAATAAGTGTTGCTTTTAAATCCCTTCAGACCAGCACTGATCTATTACAGTCTGATGCAGCCTTCATTTTATGTAAGTAACCGTCAGAAGCAAATCCACGGCTTTACGATGTTCTGAAATGGCATGAACCAAGGTTGATCTCGGGGATTGGAAACACAGTCTGTGTTTGGCCAGTAGATGGTAGTGGAACACACAGAGCTGACAAAATGGGCTGTGCAGCAGTTAAAAATCAAGGATCTTCTCCGGATCCTTTCGAAGTTTAATTAAAAGAGCAGCAAAACTCTTATGTCAGCAGGACTGCAAATATCCGTGTCAGTTCTTAGCCACAGATGCAGCATTACAAAGCTGTGTTAAGACATTTTTTCAAGTCTCAGGGTTCATTCTCAACAACTTTAATGGGAGGCACTGAAATGGTTGGAAGGGGATAGTGCAAGTCCTTACGTTGGTCTGTGTTTTTTTGTTTTGGTTGGTGAGTGATGGAAACATCCACTTGGGTTCCTTAGCATTAAATAAGTAAATATATCTCTGAGGTATGTTTTCATTCTGATCCCTTTGCTGGAAAGGTAATTCACAGAAAATGCTGTGAAAATGCCACAAATCCATTCCTGTAAATGGATTTGTTTTTATGTTTTATTTCTTTACTGTATCAATGCAGGCATTTACTTATTAATTTACATGGGAAAAAGAAAAGACATAGAAATGAAAGTTACTGAAGATTTTAGACATCCACTGCATAAGTAATCATTCCACAGCACTGTTGGAAACAGATTTATCTTCTCCTTTTTTTCAATTTATTCTGTAAACTGCTCAAATGTAAGAGTTGCTGATCCCTTTCTGTATTTATTATCTTTGTGCAGGATGACTGAGATTTGGATTCTGATCTTAGAAATTTAACCATAAAAAAAAGCATTGAGAATCATTTTGGAATAAAGCCTCACTTCAAAGTCTTAGTTTTTATAATCTTGTTTCCTTATTCTGCAGCTCTTCTAGACTTCCCTGATCCTCCTGTGACAAAGCAACTGCAGTTGTCAAAGGCAGTGTATTAAATCCAACCTGCCACAGTACTTGCAAGTAGCACCATGGTAATTTAGAACTACAGAAGTAATTCTCAACTGCAGTCACTTCCAAAAATGCACAGCTAGATAATAGCAAAAATACTTAACTACCATTTCCTTTGTTTTTCATGCTTAGTTTTTGTTCATTGGCTTGTTGCTATTGTAGAAAAATCGTGATCTTTTTGTAACCTCAACTTACAGAATAAATCTCTACTGCAGTTCTCAGAAATAAATGATTCAAAACATAGTTTTAGTGGCAACAGCTAAACTTACATATACTAGATAAATCTTGAAATGCATAGTGGGCTAAAAGTTACCCTTCTCTGCATGCTAGCAGAGGCAAATAGTGAGATTCTTTGAGTCACGCACATAAAGGTCTAACTAACAACCTGTGGTCCACAGTGGAGGCAAGCGTGCAGCAAACGGTGGCAGTCACTGGGGCTTGAAAGCCGCCCACCATCACTTGGCTGACTGGTGAAATACACTAGCTTGGTCACTGCCTCAGACCATACATTGGAAAAACAAAATTATTCCTGTATCTTTTCAGATTTTTATAGATGGATGTTCATCTTAAAAAAAAAAAAAAAAAAATAAAAAAAAAAATGTTTCCATTTATGCTGTACCAAAAAAAAAAAAAAAAAAAAAAAATCCTCTGTATTTTTTCTTTCACTTTTTTAAATACTGATAATCAGCCCATCAAGAACTTTCTTTTTGTGAAGCTATGTATTCAGGTAATTTATACTAAGCCTGATATTAGGCCTCTGAACCCAGCCATAACCTGATTAAACCTGCTTTGCCAATTCTTCTTGCCATAAACTTTGTGTGTGTTGTAGGTAAGAAGCCCCTGGAAAGCCCTTGCTGGAAACCAAAACCAAGCTTGCACGGTGCTGATAAAAGGCAGACTCATCAGCAGATTTGGGCTGTATGGCTTCACTGGACTTGGGACTTCATCCCAGAGCTTGATGCTTCCAGGTTCATTCAAGTATGCAAGCAGAATCTCTAACATTGGACATTGCCAATAAGCTGGAGTACATAACATTTTAATATAAAGTAAAATAATAGTCTAAGTCATGTAAAGCTTCATTTGTTATAGTCCTAGCAGAGGTTACCCATAATTCTGTTTTATCTGTTCCAGTTTTCTTTTGTGAAGTTTCTCCTGATCCTAACTGGCTTACCTATTGTCTATCTGAAATATGACACCTACCTAAATGCTTACATTACCTAGACATTATATATTTTGCTATTTAATATTCAAGAGTGTCAGAAGGATTCTTTCTGAAAAGGTCTGCTGCTGTATATTGTGTCCTGCTAGTCCTGTGGGATGAAAACTACGCTGAGAGGCAAATTGAATTACTTTAAATAGTGTTTCAAAAGCAAATGCTGAAGATGGAGTTGTATATATGGTACACACTGTAACTATAAAAATGTAAGGAACTATTCAGTTAAATGTGGAAATGCATTAGAACAGCCCTAGTAGGCTTTCCATCTGTAAAGAACAGATTAATAGAATACCTACAGAAACAGCAACTATTTTACCCTTACAAATAGTTGTAATATAAATTGCAGAGTGGCTCTTCCCCACACACCATACCCAGGAATGCAGCTGACATTATTTTACCACTGCAGGCTTCTGGAGTGCCTTGACTCACTAAACAAAGCACCTCTGCACCATACGTACCATGTGTCTGGGCATCCCAGTATAGTTAAATTATGGAAGAGGAAAGGAAAGCTTGTGTGGGCTCCTTTCTCCATCTTGCTGTTGACCATCCATCCTCCCCTGACCTTCCAGAATCTATTCTGGGTTGATGATTTGGATTTTAGCTATTGCTATTTCCCTATAAATTTGTTTCATTCCTCCCTGATTGAATGTAAAGTGAAGTTGGGTGAGTCTCAGCTGCTTGACCATTGTTTGCCTTGACCACAGGTCATGCCTGATGACCTGTTTACTTGGGTTGTACTTGGAAGGTGTGTCTGTGATGTACCTTTGAGTGGTCCAGTTGCCTCAGCAGGTCTGGAACAGGACCCCAGGTCAGGTGAGTCTCAGATTGCTTGACCACTTGCTCTGAGATAGGACAAAGCAAACCCTCATGGAAGGAAAGATGAAAGGAAAAGCTGATCACTGGTGAAAGCAAAAGTGTAGAGAGAACAAGGATCAGCCATTGGACAATTTAGACCAGCACCAGTGCTGGCGAATAGATCTACAACACTGGATGGCCCTTTCAACTCAGTCTGGGTAAAGAACAGTAAGCCTGATCTGAAAATATTGGTGGGTATGTGTTTGTGGGACTGCTGATGCATTACCCTACTGCCTTCTAGCCCGAACCTAGCTTCTAGATTTCTGACCCAAACAAGTGTTCAACAGCCAGAATTTAGGATCTCTGTGGACACAAATTCCAGTCAACTGGGTTAAATTGGTTAAATCTGTGGTCTTCCTCAGAAAGAGAAAGAGACAGTTCTGAAATGAATCATCCAATTCATCTACTACAGCAGCCAGTGGCACAGAGGTACCCAACCTGTCCTGAGTACCGAAAATCTACATCCAGGGCTAAGGAAGTGAAGGCTCAGAATCACTACAGGAAGAGCCCAAAAATAAAAGGAAGAGCACAAAAATGAAAGAATGCATGCAAAGAAGAAGCTGTATTTGGTTTTATTTTTGTTTTCCCTCAGAGACATCATAGACCCAGGTCACGGGATGACATGTTTACTGAAGTTGTACTTGGAAGGTGTGTCTGTGATTTACCTTTGAGTGGTCCAGTTGCCTCAGCAGGTCTGGATCAGGATCCTAGGTAGGGACAGACTTCTAAGATAAGCATCAGCCCTTGCTTCTGCATAGGAGGCAGCAATGTACTGGGCTCCTCTTTCTTCATCTTCTGTAACACTTAGTGGAAATGGCAACTTCCTGCACAGCAACTGCCCAGTTCAAAGCTCTCAGATACAACTGACTTACAGGGCAGTTTTTGTCAGACTTACAAATACCTTTTCCTAGCTCCATGTGGGTCTGCCAGAATGTATCTGTGGCCAAATCTGGTTCAAGAGCTGCTGGATAAACTGTAAGGCCCATGACATTCAAAGGAAAGCCAAAAGCTATGAGAAAGGGCAGGAATGGTTGATCTCAGTTCTATCAGGATCATGAAATCATTAAAAAATTCCTTTTTGAAGCTGGATGCATTTAATCCATTTGGATGCAACACTAAAAAGAAGAAATTTAATTGACATGGACATTCTTCAGCATCTATGGGAATGGTATTTAAACAAAGCCCCAACACAGCTAGGAGGCCTTCTATCTCCCTTTGGAGACAGAGGAATATTCATGGGATGCTGAAAAAAGCTGGAGCCCCGGAAAACTCACATTGGAGCATGTTACCAATACAAGAACACCCAAAACAGATGCAAGGCTTAACCTAAGGCGCATAGTGCTATGTCAGTGCTAGTGTTTATTATTTTGATGATTGCATTTTAAAGCAATCTTTCTTTTGATCCACACTAACTGCTGGGCAGGGAAAGAAAAATAAAGCTTGCTTAGAAAATAATAAAAGTTTCTGGCTGGAGGCCAAAACTTCACAAAAGAATACTGGAGCCTAATATGTTTTGTTTGACGTCTTTGTTTCTGATAGATGTTGACTGAATTCAGGAGGACGATGGCACTTTGAACAAAACCAGCTGGGGAAGTCAGTTTGCTAATTGTTAACCCTCTGCGGAAGAGACTGAATTGGAAACGTGCATATGAGACATTCTGGGAAAATATAAAACATAATGTAAATCTCTTTGGAAAAGAAATACCTATACTGCAGCTGGTATTTTTAGCAGAAAGGGAGGAGACAACTTGTGATATATAAATGAACTCAAGATGAACAGCAACTCAGTCTCAGACTCATTTTCTCCCTGTAGTATGATTCAGCAGTCCTGAGGTTGAAATATGTCAAACATTAAGGAATTACGAGAAGTTATACATTTATTGTGATAGAAATCATAAAGAAGGAAAAAAGACTGTTGTCCACATCTTGACCACCTTGCAATATGGAAAAGGGGATTTTCAAAGCTCTAAAGAGGAGAAGTGTATCAAACTGTATCCTGTGCCTTAGAAAATATTCAAGAGCTACTGTGATAAATATTCAGATACAAAATGTAAATATTTAAATCACATGAAGGTAAAAAAAAAAAAGGCATGATGGTCTTTGGACAGTAGACACTGCTGTGACCTATTTACATCTCACTCTACCTGAATGCTCTAATCTTTCCACTGCAAGCTGGCAAGAGAGGTCACTGTATAGTCTATACAGATATTTTTCTCCTATATTAGGTGGTTTAGGGATAGAAGAAAGGAAGGGTTAGATATGGACACTAAACCAAACTCTGTGCAGTTCAGTGTTTAACTTGTGGCCAGTTGTAGCTATAATTATAGCATGAAATGGAAATTGAAAAAAAAAATAGATTAAAGGAAAAAAAATACCCTGGTACAAAAAACAACCAATCAAAATAACAAGGATAGGAGAAGAAAAGAAATTTAGGAACGACTTCTGCCTTTTGTTTAAGATTAGAATTCTTTTGCTGGATACACTGGTTGCAGCACAGAGACATCTGCTGTTAGCAAGTAAGTGCCAAAATAGATGTAGCAGAATGCATTATTGTTTAAAACAAATAGATCATGTGGGATGCCAAACTGATTTTTGTTTTCCTTGTAATTCAGTGTGTAGTCATTTTAGGTGTCAGGCTGTTAGAGAAAAATGTTATTGTTAGGCAAGCTTTTTAAAGTTGAATTGCTTGACAATTAATTTTGGTATCAGAGATGTGGCAGGAGGATTGGAACTACATAATCTTTAAGGTCCCTTCTAACTCTAACCATTCTGTGATTCTATGTGCATATTTTTGACTTTGTAATGCTGTAGATGGTATTATAAGCTAAGCTAAACTCCTATCCAGTAGGCTATACAGTAGCTAGACAAGCACCTTCTGAACTTGTCCATTTCCTGATTATTTGCAGCTCTCTAAGTTGCTTTGAAATAACTTTAATTATGTATGTTTGTGTGTACTGATAGCTATTACAAATTATGAACTGCAGTAGTTGCAAAGTGTGCCATTTCCAGAATGCCATTTCTGTCCCTCCTAGAACTGATTTTAATTGCCACTGGTTATGTAAAGTGAACACTTACAGTACTTTTGACCAAAAACATTAAACTCAAGCATCCCATAGTAACCATGAATGACAGTCTTAGCATATTATCATACACTTCAAGATCAGCGGGGAAATATACACATTTGCACAGCAATTAATGCAAAAGGGACCCAACACTTAATCTGCCGGTAAAGTGCCAGTTGTGTGAGATGCCTTTGGTCCATCTGCTTTCACCCTCGCCTTTTGAGAAAAAAAACCAAACTTCCAACCAAGCAAACAAATCTAATGCGTGGAGTATTCAAGATGTGTGGGCATGCATTGCTGTTTCTTTGGTTAGGCCATTAAAATACTAATAACAAACAAGTAGTCAAATGACATCAGAGCAATGGACGGTCACTGAGTCCATGAATCAATCAGTCTTTATTTCTCTATCTCAGAGGAAAAGTGGGCAAAGGAAAGGAGAAGCTGTGAATTTTACTGTTGTGCTGTTTGGTGGCAGGTACAGGCAAAAGGCTCTGTTTCATGGCCTAACTATGTCATCTTGGCCAACTCACCTCTGTTTTGTTTTGAGTATTCCACCTATAAAATGAGGGGGAAAATACATTCTTTGGTGGTCTTCTAGGGAGAATGATTGGCAGGTACTATGCAAATTGCAAAAAACTCACCTTGTTACTAAGGGGAACCCCTCTTGCAGGAGCAGTGTGAAGTACCTTATTCTGTCACTGTTTCCAGATTGCTTCTGAGGCTAGACAGATACATGTTATGCCAGAAAACTGTTGGTAAAATTTAATTTCCAAAGTTCTTTTTTCCAACTAAACTTGAAATAACTTTTGTGTTCAGTTCAGGCTAATAGTAGCAACAGGAAGGAGCTAAAATGACTACATAATGAAATAGATAAACTAAGCCTATTTTCAGTTTTGTATTGGGTTAAAAATCTGAGATTACCATCCCAAGCTTGTTTAATTGCAGCATTGTTACGGTGTTGTATTAGAGCATTAGCAATCCTTCAAAATCCATGGTATTGTTATAAAAATAAACTAATTGAAGCCAACTTCTGTTTAAAGTGATCTCTAGCACTGTGTTTGTGTTTGCTCATGCTTTCTTTTTGTGTCCAACATTTGTGTTTAAACATGTTTTGTTAGATGCATAAAATATGCTTTGACTTGGAGTCTCCACTAACTTTTGCTTTTAAAGTCAAGACTCTTGGCTTCCTTTTTGCTTATTTCTACTTTGCTGTGTCTGTCATGTTCTCTTTGTCAGGGCTTGTGGCTATAAAAGTGCGTGGGAGTAAAGGTTAAAGATAAATGCTAGGTTTAGCAAATATGGTTATTATTGCCATAAGGATCCACTTCTGAAGTTAGTAATTGAATTGTTCTGGTTTTAAGGTAGGATTACAATTGTATTTCACATCTGTGCCTGAATTAAAGTTAAAATCTATATGTTTTTAGCACTTTGGCTTTCTGAAGACTTCAAGGTTGTCAAGTCAAAGGTTAGATTCATAAGATGAATGCAGTCTAACCATCAGACTCTCTACCAATAAGTAAACATTCAACAAGTAACAATGAAAATATGAGTGAGACTGTGCTTCAGTAGTAACAGCACTCATTTGTGGGGAAAAGGAAGAGGGAGACCTAAATTCCACTTTGTGCTCTAATAAATAGTTGAGTGCTTTGAATAAAGCAGATCATCTCCAAAAGGACATACTGAGAACCTGCTTTAGCCTGGCAGTTACTGAATTAATCTGGATCAATGTGGGTTCAGATTCCTTTTAGAAAAAGGGACTGCATTTGAGTCTTTCATAGCAAAGATGCCCAAACTGTCTACATGTTTGTTAAAATGGGGACCACAGCAGCTTTTCTTTCTCTGTCTGGGAACTTTCCTAGTGGATGAGTCCATTGGCAAAGTTTAGAGAAAAGTGAGGAGCTGAATAGCTCTGTGCTGTCAAGACTTCTGCAAGTGTATCAGCAGCAGAAGGAATCCTAGAAATAATGTGAGCCTGCCCACAGTGGGGTAGAAGGTGGAAAAGGCAGAGGTAGTCAATGCCTTCTTCACCTCTCCCTTAACAAGTAAAATTTTCTTTCAGGAATTCCAAGCTCCTGAGACCAGTGGGAGCATCTGGAGTGATGGAGAATTATCCTCAGTAGAGTAGATCAAAGCATTTAAATGAATCCATGGGACCCAATGGGCTGCACCCACAAGTGCTGAGGGAGCTGGCAGATGTCATTGCAAGGCCAGTCTCAAGTATCTTTGAAAGGTCACAGTGATCACAGGAGAAACAGAAGTTCAACACCAGTGTTATGCCCAGCTTCAAGAAAAAAAGGGGAAGGAGAACTACAGGCCAGTCTGCCTCACCTCAACACCCAGGAAAGTGACGGAGCAAATAATTCTGGAAACCATTTTCAAATATGTTAAGCACAAGATGATAGGAAGTCATTAGCATGGACTTATGAAGGCAAAATCATGCCTGACCAGCCTGATAGTCTTCTATGATGAAATTACTAGCTTGGTGGATGAGGAGAGAGCAGAGGATGCCAATCAACTTTAGCAAGGGTTTCATCACTGGCTGTCATTGTATCCTCATTAACAAACTGCTGACTAGACAAGTGGACAGCGAGGTAGATTGAAAATTGGATGAAATGCCAGGCTCAAAAGATTGTAATCAGCGGCACAAATTCTAGCTGTAGGCCAGTTACTTATGGTGTACTCCTAGGATCAACACTGGGGCCACTACTGGTCAACACTGCTCATTAATATTCCTGGATGATGGGACAGGGTGCACCCTCAGCAAGTTTGCAGAGAACTGAAGACTGGGAGGAGTGGCTGATACACCATATGGTTGTGTTGCCATTCAGAGCAATCTTGACAAGCTGGAGAGATTGGCCAAGGGGAATCTCATGGAGTTTAACAACAGGAAATGCTGAATCCTGTACCTGTTGGGTAATGTCCCCCAGCAATTACTAGGGGCTGGGGAGCAACCAGCTGGAAAGTAGCTTTACAGATAAAGGCCTAGGAGTCCTGGTGAACACTAGCTTGAACATAAGACAGAAATGTACACTTGCAGCAAAGGTAGCCGACAGTATCCTGGACTGCATTAGGAGAGGCATTGCCAGCTGGCCAAGGTGGGTGATCATTTTTCCCTTGTCAGCACTGGTGAAACACATCTGGAGTGCTGGATTCAGTTCTAGAGTTCCTCGTGCAGGAAAGATATGGATTTACTGGAGCAAATCCAGCAAAGAGCCACAGAGATGATTAAGGGACTGCAGAATTTGTCATATGAGGCGTGGCTGAGATTTGGAAGAGAGGAGGCTCAGGGCGATTTTATCAATGTCTCTAAATACCTAGTGTTGGAGAGAGCAAAGAAGAGGGAGCCAGACTCAGTGGCACCCTCAGAAAGGAGGGTTCAAGTGAACGGACAAGAGACAATAGGCACAAACTGGCACACAGGAAATTGTTTTTAAACAGAAAAAAAGTTTTTGTTTTTTTTTTTTTTGTTTTGTTTTGTTTTGTTTTTTACTGTGGTGGTGGTGAAACACTGGTGTAGATAGACCAGAGAGGTTGTAGAGCCTCCATCTATGGAGATACTCAAAACGCACCTAGACACAGCCCTGGGCAGCTGCTCGTGCTGACACAGCTCTAAGCAAGGGGGGATGCACTTGGTGATCTTTAGATATCCTGTGATTCTTCCACTTAGTTACTTGGATTAATTTCAACAGCATATGAGTATTTCTTCCACGTTCACTGGTTGTAAAGAGATTTCTGATGTCCCAAAGTTTATGCATCCCCATAGGGCCTAAATATACTCTTTTTTTTTTTTTTTCATTTAAAAATATAACTCGGGGTGCTCATTCAGTGCCTGCTGTAAGATACAACAAAGAGTAAGCTTACATTTTGAACAGCCTCAGAAAAGGAAAGAGAGTGGGCTCAGAATCAAAGCCAGGAACAAGTTCTTCTTGGACACAACTGATGATTTCTACGATGAAAATTCTCTGATATTCACAGAGGTGATCTCTGAAGTGACCAAATCCTGAAGGCTTTATAGCTTGAAATCTACTCTGAAGTTTTGTCTAGAAGCCTATTAATGGTTAGTGCATGTGCAGAGCACTGCAGATTTGAGTCATCAGGGATCCGTGTTGCTCTGTACTATCTTTATTTTCTACATTCTCCCTCATATATTCAGCATCGAGCAATGAAAACAGCACACCAGCAGTACTTGTACAGTGATGAAAAGCTGATAGAAATACTCTCATAGGCTCTCCTGATTTACCCGTTGTGTCAATCACAGAGAGGAGTTTTAGAAACTCATTTGTATGCACTGTCCGCCCACAAACTTTATCTCGAGTTGTGTGCATGTTGAGTCACAGACAGGTAGTTCTTGTTCCAAGTCCCAGCTTCATTAAGGTGTGGGGAATCACAAAAGCTATTTCAGTCTCACTCTCAGAAATAGTAAGAGAAAGGTACAAATAATTTCTTTACAACAAAGCCCCCTCACATCAGTAGAAAAATGCTAACATCAAGTTCTAGATAGAAGTGCGTGCTGACTTGTTCACCCAGTAGGAGCTTTCATCCAGATCAAGAAATTACTGATGGACCATATCAGCCAGATCACTCTTATCTGCACACTTGCTGACCTTATAAAAAAACTGTCTAGAGGCCCAGAATGTAAATACTACATTTAGAGAAGATGTGTTGGCACTGCCCAAAATGACCATATTTATACGGTTGCACTCTAATTCTGTTCTTCATTGCAGTTTCTACTGCTTTGCCTGGCACTGATGTTAGGCTTGCCAGCCTTTAGTAGTGTCCACCCTGTCCCCTCATTTCCCCCTGGGAACTTTCAGGCAGTCTCTGCTGATTCCCTCAGAAAGAAGGGTTCAAGTATGGAGTTTGTCTGCTTAGTCCCGTGACCACATACAAATACATCATTTAGCTTCTCTGGAAATGCTTTTGCCTCTCTTCTTTTTCAGTCTGCAGTTGTCATTTGAGCCATTGGACTCCAGTGGGCTCCTTGGTCTTCATGTGTCTAAGGAAAGATTTAATATTAAACTGGATTCCTTTTGCTAGCTGCTGTGCACACTTTTTATTGTTCTTTCACTTTTAAGATCCTTTTTGTGTTTTTCATTTGGAGATGACTTAAACGTCTTGTTTCTAATAATCTACTCATTAGATTATCTGAGATTATTGAGATTATCTGTGTTTATTTCCATTTACCAGTTCTCAAGTCTTTAGTTGATGGCATACACCGACGCTGTGCTGTGCATCCTTCAGCAAATTCAGCTCCACCTTTAAGAATTTACTGTCCCTAGCTGCTCCTCTTTGTTTCCTCTTCACAAGCTTCCTCATTTCTATGTCTCTGCCCCTTTTGAAACTGTGTGCAACGGCTGTGAATGCTTGGGCTTTTTCAAGCCTGTGGGAATTTTGAATATAAACACAGGAACAGCAACTGTGAGATGAAGATGTAGGACAAGATCTTCCACATTAATAAGGACCAAATGAAGGGCTGCATCTTTTCAGTAGCCTCCATGTCCCACAGGAGTGCTCCGTGAAGCAGTACAGATGGAGTTGAATGTAGTTTGTGTGGCATTCCAATGCTGGAGTGTCCAGACAACATGGGCGTTACCTGAAATACAGTTTTGGTTGTATTTCCCACCCTCTTTGACCATCTCTCTCTCTCTCTCTCAGCATATTCTTTCTGTCCTTCTAGTCAGGCAGGCAGTCTGCAAACTCAGTATTACAGACACTTAAAGATGGCATTTGGTCTATGCAGATTGTGTCACCTGCTGGTTCCCTCCTTTGCTAGTTTGATTCGATTGTAAGAAAGATCTCACTAATAGATTTCAGTACCTCAGCACCAGCAAAGGTAACTTTTATTTTTTCTGTACATTTTATATTCTGGCACGGAGATGTTCTATATGAGTCTAGCATCTCACTGTCTTTGCGTAAGACTAGGCATTTTATTTCCCTCAATTTATTCATTGGTTTATTTGTGTAGAATTACGCATTATTGCAGCATTTGTTTCCTTTTTCATCTCCCATTTGAAAGGCAATCTGTCTGTTTTCCAGTCCTCATTTCTCTTCTCCGGCCTCTCCTGCATTTAAAAAGGCACAATTTCTAAGCTGTTGCTAACCACATATGGAATGGTGTGTTCCTCACACCTGCTGCTCTTCAGTTCATAGCTTAATCAATCACATTAAATGCCAGCAGTTTAGCCCCCAGTGAGTCCACCCTTTTTACACAGGTTATTTTATCTCAGAAGTGCTCCCAAGTCCAGATCAATCTAAAATTTTGCTCTTTGTACCATGCTCTCAAATGCACATTGAAAGTTTGCCCCTTTCTGGTTGTACAAAAGGCAGTGGGAGCATTGGGAAAAGTGCCATTGGAGAAGGTTTTATCTTCCCTTCAACAAGCTGAATTTTGCCTGCAGAACAACATGTGAGACTGAAAGCCACAGGCTCTTCCCAAGCACTTTTATTGGAGCTGTTCTGCTATGCATGTTTAAAGAAGACAAAAAGCTTTTTTATTTGAATGTAAAAGATCTTCCACCTGTATGAATTTGTATCTGCTTAAAAACATTTCCCAAATTATAAATTATGTTCTTTCATAAACCATTCCTCCAAACTATGTTTTTTTTGCAACAAATATAATGCAATACAAAATATCATCTGAATTGCCAGCTCCCATAATCGTAATTTGAGTCATAATCCTACACTGGCACAGTGACAACAGAAAACAGCTTTTGAGGGGACTGAGCATATAAACACTGACAGTAGAGCTACTACACTGAGGCACAGTTTCCATTAAAATTGCACAGTACATGTATCTGTACCTTTTTTGATGTGCTACAAAACAGTATCATTTACCACTTACTTTACAATTTTAAGCAGTTCCCTGAATGTTAAAGTACCATTTGTATTTTTTGTTTTATTCCAGGAGCATGTAGAGATCCCAGCAGGGTTCAAAACCAAACCAACACTCGGAGAAAGACATTCCCTGCTATCAACAGGCAAAGATGCAGACTGGATGTGTCCACACTTTCACAAGATTTTTTTCCTCAAACTTATTTCTAGTATTTGAGTAGGCCTTGTCTAATCTGAGTTTGAATATACAGGAGGATAGGGCCAGAGCCAGCACTACAGAAGCTGGCACTGTTACATTTGGGTAAAAATTGGAGGTTAGTTTTAGGAAAAAGGTTTGTAATTCCTATTATTATTTCTGGAAGTTACCCACCATGTTTCTGTGCAGTAGAAGAACCGGAACAGTCTCTAAAATGCTATAATAACATCTAACCTATTTATTATGAATGAAGACACTTTAAAAGAGTCTAGTGTAAGGATCTCTAACAATTATAAACTCATCAACCACAATGAAAACCTCAAAACCTTGGAACTTGTGCCAAAGATTCATATAGACAATGTTAAAGGATGTAAGAAATAGATAAAAATTCAACTGAGAGAGTGTGTGATTTCATCTTAAGTTTACTGTGCAGTGCAACAGTTTCATCATGTGCTAAACATTACGTTAGGCTGTGGCTGATGAAATGGGAAATCTAAAGCAACAACAGAGAAAAGCCATTTTTCTTTGGTTCCCTTTTTGCTTAAAGTGAAATATTCCTTAATGTTTAAAAAGAATTAAGTCCTCGACATCCAGTTAAAAAAAGAAAGCAAATAAAGTGTCTATAAAGAAAAGACCATCCAGGGGGAGTTGCTGCAAAAATAAGTCAAAAGTCATTGCTCTAAAAGACCTCTCTGTATTCAAATCAGTTGCTAGATGCTTGTCACTTCCCTTTGAATTTTAGTGATTTTTTTTTTCATAGCCATATATAGAATTAATCAAACCAAACTTGAGTATATGTCAGAAAAGAACCAGTTGGCTTTTAGCCACACTCCTGGAAAAAGTTCCAATTGCCCAGTTTTCCTTTCCATTTAACTACCTTTAAGCATGACAAGGGCTGATATTTTAAATGGCTAGCAGGTACTGTATTCAAACCATAGCCATATTCTAATATGAAACTTAGCAGCAGAATCTAGGTAGGACTGTCTGCTAGCTACATTGTGGGCACCATGAGTTTTTCAAAGTCCTCTGCCTCAGGAAATAACTCTGCTCCTGCAACTCTTGTAAGCCCTCATTTGTTTGGTTGTTGGTTTTGGTTTGGTTTAGTTTTTTTCTTTAAGGGCCTGGGTATTGCAAGCACCAATGTTGCAAGGTAGGAAAGTAATAAACAACTAGTGTTCCCTGTTCAGATGTCACAATTTCAAATTCACTGCTGGAGGGAGCAGAGAAGAGAAATTACCATCTCCAGAGCCTCTTCCCACTCCTAGGAGATGCTGGAGGTAGCAAATCCTTTTCCAGCATTCCCCTGGTGCTCACTGGTATGTGGATGTGCTCAACCTAGCCAGAAAAAACTGTATTACAATGTGTCGATTGTAAAAGAGGGAGGAAGGTTGCGCATGCCATGTATTGATTTCATGTGGTGAGCAGAACAGAGATGGAGTGGAGAATTTTTGGATAGAGAGGTGTTGACACTTTCTGCATATAATACAATTGTTATAAACATATGGGAATAAAAGCAAAGAAGTTATCTGTTGATGAGCAAGAAAGACTCCTGCTAGAAACACAAGGCTCTTAGTCATGATGTTGGCACCTTGAAAGGCTTTTTTGACTGGAAAGGCAAGAGAAAAGGCTCCTGTGCATTACTGTCAGCTCTGTGGTTGGGTCCCTCCTGTGTGTAAAATTCTGTATTTGGTTATCTCCCCAGGCATGATTAAATTTTGCTTTGCTATTAGGTGCTGCTTCGCAATGAGCTGTAGGTATTCACAGAGACATTGTAATGTTTGTGACTTGGAATATAGAAATTATTCATTGATTATGCTGTGAGTAATGCTGTTGTTCAAAGCCCTGTCCAGTCTGGCCTTGAGCACTGTCGTGGTTTAAGCCCCACCTGTCACTCAGAAATCACACAGCCGTTC
>JAOEHX010015808.1:0-29429 GCA_025448015.1 Bolborhynchus lineola
TTCCATAAGCAGTTTGCCTAATATTCCTTTTGAATTCATAGAATTGTGAAATGCATTATTGTTCACGTGAGTGTGTTCTGCCTAGGGAAGCACAGTGAACATGAATATCATGGGATGGATATACTCTACAGTTCGAGATCTTCTGGGGTGTACTGGTCCTAGTACTCTTGGGTTAACTCTCATGATAGGTCAGTAATACTTTAAATTGATGTTATTAACCTGCTATTTTAGGCCTGTGAATTCTAACAGAGTGCATACATGTTTGTATATATTTGTATATATTTGAGACTGGGACAAGCAATTCAAATACTGTTTGTATCGATGGCTACTATTCTTATAGAGAGTGTATGATTACTGCATCTGCTATAATGCTGTGTGTTTTTTTTTTTTTTTCCAAATTCAAATTTATATTTTATAGAGGTGAAACACTGCTTTGAGTAAGGGACAGACTTGAAAAAAACTTCTGAAGGGTATCATGCCAAAGCTTGAGTGTAGTTGTCTGATGTGTAAAAGTGACATTTCCACTGCCTTTGGATCTTTTCTTTCAGCTATGGGTATTGAGAGCCTCGTGCTGTTAACAAGGCACAGGCTGTTTTTCTCTTATTACAGGGTGCAGATAAGGAGCTTGGCTGTGCTGAGTGGGAGTGGTGGTAATGTTTTAAATAAATATTTTAAAGAAAATGAATGTAGTTATATGTTTATACTCCAGTTCAAGGTAGATGTCTCTCATGTGGCAGGCTTCAGTATTTGTACCTTATTCTTTGAGTCATATAGCTATTGAGTCTCATACATAAGACAAGCTGGTGTTAAACCTAGTTTTCATTAGATATGTAAAGGTATGCTAAGCTAGTTGTGCATAAAGCCAAATTGCTGCTCGAATCAACAACTGAACATGTCTCATTGCCTTCTTGCAGGTAGTGTAACATGTCTCTTTTCATTGATGTGTGCGTTATTCCTTGCTTATTTGGACAAGAGAGCAGAGAAGCTCCTTTCTAAAGAGCAAGGGAAAACAGGTGAGTGGGGAGGGTGATGTGGCTGATCCTGCCTTCAGCTTCATTCTGGAGCAGTCCTTTCAGTTATGCTCTGGAGAAGGCATATTTGTGCAGGTTTGTGTTTTAGTTAATTCAGTGGTTGCTGCATCTTTTTCTACAGTTATCTTTAATAATAATTTTTAGTTCATTTTAGTTTCAGTAGGAAGTTTTGCAGTTTTAAATGCCAGTTTACAGGCAGATGCACTGTAATCTGCTTTGTTTATAAAGCACGCGGAGAGTCTCCCACTTCACAACAATTTAATCTACATCATTGTGTCTAGAATTTTGTTGTGTTGGAGTTGGTCTTACTTCCTGTAATAGGTGTGCAAAACCATGCAGGTGTTCTCTGTCAGCATGTGATGTTTTGAGTTTTCTGTGTGAGAGAATTCAGAATGAGTGAAAAATAAACTCAATTTGAGGTCCAAGTAAGAACATTTAACATGAGACTTCAGACATGAATTTTGCTAGCTGGTTAAAGATTTCCTTGAAAAAGCGGTTTGTGTTTAATTCTGATGCATAAGACTTTCGGAGGCTTTAGAGAACTCATACATCCAGCCTAATGTGAAAGAGACAATTTGTTCTTGATTTTGGTACTGTTGATTTAGCGCTTCTATATTCTTAACTGACTGTGTAAATTTTAAACGAGAGTAGACAGTGGCAGGAATATATGCATTAGTAATGACTTGTGATCACCTTAATGTTTAGTCAGTGTGGATGAATTTTAGCTATGCTTATGCTGGCTGAAATAGTATTGTCTCTTTCCCCACTCCAGGTGAAGTGATTAAGCTAACTGATGTGAAGGACTTCTCTTTGTCCTTGTGGCTTATATTTGTAATCTGTGTCTGTTACTATGCAGCAGTTTTTCCTTTTATTGGACTTGGAAAGTAAGTATTCCACTCTACGTAGCTATTCCCCTTGAATGTGGCTAGGGGCTGAAGTAGCTACTAGTGAAAATACTAGCATTATTGCTGCTAATATTTAAGAATCCCAGATGGCTACAGAATCCCTGGTCTCCCAGCAAGTCTGTGCTGTGGTTTGAAATATTCTTCTGTGGCATTGTTCAGTATACTTGTGATACAAATAAACATAGCTCTTACGTTTTCCTTATCTGCTGAGCTTTGTGGGAAATGCCATTGATTAACATAGGCTGAGCTGTCAGAACTCCAACGTGTAATGCATGCTCCATTTCCTGATTAGAACTTGGTACAGATTTAAAGCATGGCATGAGTTTTGGTGTGGGAAGCTGTAGACAGCTGTCATATAGAACTCCTATATGTGTAAGCTATTAACTGAGACATAGGCATTTAAATGTAGCTACAGCTTTGGACTGAAGTTCTCTTACTGTGCTGACTCTGGTATATTTATCATGTCAAAACTTGGGACATTCATATGTAGGTTTCCCTTTTGAGCCAGTTTACTTGACCTATGATCTCCATCAAATGGCTTTTGAATATATTTGGATTTAGAAACTGATCCCTTGTGCTCAATGCATGTTTTATAGTGAGCGAGGTAGAAAAGTCTGAGAGACAGTGCAGTCAGCAATGCAGATGTCTATTTTTTGCTTGTGCATCCTTCTGTACTCCAAAAATTCTCACTCTCTTAGAATACCCTTACTGCTAATGTCTTATTATTGGTTTATACGTTGGTTATATACTTGGGCTGGTTTCCCCAAAGTGTAATTTGAATAGTCCTTAGACACAAATTTGTAGAGTCTGATAATCTCCTAAATGAACTATAAATAATGATCTGTGATGGGATGTTAATGTCAAACCTATATAGCTTTACTATATATTTTAAATTTTCTTGTACACTAGGTTCTTCTGTCTTTAGTTTAATTTTGTGTCTAGCTTAATTTTTCTTTCACATCAGTGTGCGTTTTTCTAAATCTGTTTTTTTTCTTTAGGGTTTTCTTTATTGAGAAATTCAGATTCTCACCTCAAGAAGCAAGTGCAATTAACAGGTATACTGTGGTTGATTTAGTAAGTAAACGTGCTACTGCTGTGTTCTAGGGGTGTGTGCACCTTTGGGCTCTGACCATGTGGGAGGTTTTGGATCTACTGTTGTATATGGTGACTTGTATTAAGTAGATAGATAGGTTTCAGATGTCTCAAGGAATAATTGTCTTGTGTATTCTCATTGAGGAATTAGAAAGAAAAAGCTCTGTCTGAAGGCTACTGTTTTCTTCTGAGTGACAAAAGCAGTTTAATAGCAACTCTAAATAAATTTTCCTAGTCTGAAGATGAATTTTTGGTGTGAAAACCCCCCGAACAAATAAAAACAAACAACAAAACACTTGGTGGTATCTGATTCCAAAAGCTCTGAGTATGTCACTGTTCCCTTGGATGACAAGTGTTTTCATGTCCTCGGATATTTTGTGAGTTTTGAGTTCTGAAGTCTGTTGTTACAGGGGATTTTTGGTGTATTTTTTCTGATGGCCTCACAGGTAACAAGGTAATATGGTGTTTTATCTGGAAATACTTGTACTGTGTAACACCTAAAGCTGTCCATGGCCAGACAGTGTTCAGTTCTCTTATTTTCATTCTTTTGTAGTATTGTGTATATTATATCGGCACCCATGTCGCCAGTCTTTGGACTCCTTGTGGATAAACTTGGAAAGAATATTGTCTGGGTTTTATGTGCTGTAATAACTACACTTGCTTCTCATATTATGTTGGCTTTTACCTTCTGGAACCCCTGGATAGCAATGGTAACTCTTCTCTGTGACTTATAGCTATATATGATAAAATAAGAAACAGACTTGATCCTGAATTGTTTTGTATAAGTAGCCACTGTCTTTCAACTCTTTAGAATGTCTTCAAAACCTATTTTGATATCCCCAACTTTAAGAAGGATGTACTATGTGAAAGTGAGTATAAAGACAGTGAAAAAATAAAGGATGCTTAATACAGATGAAACTATCATCAGCTATCTGTGGCCTAAAGAAAGCATTTCAGGTTTTGGTATTTTGTGGACAGAGGCAGTAGTTATTTATGTGTGTTTTGAGGTGGAAAAGACTGGCAACTACTGCCTGTAGCAGTAGTTCTATAGCTGTTTAGTGCGAAGAGATGTTCAGCATCAGAAGGGTGAGATTAGACTGGAAGTCTGTATGGAGTGGCAATTCCTTGTCCCTTCAGAGAAGTCTTTAGTTAATCACAGTATCTATGTTTTAATGGTGCTCTATTGCAGAGGCCTGTTCCCATGCTTTGTGGACACTATTTACACTAGCTATTGCTAGGTTACTGTGCCAGATGCTTGCTTTTCTCCTGAAACTTTTTCTTTTGGTGTAGTTCTGCTTATTACTATTACACAAACTGTCTCTAATGCGCTGTAGTGGATAGTGGGAAACATCAATAAAAATCTTTGTTATTGATTCCCCCTTACTAGGGCAGATTCCCTGAGAAATTACTTTTGAACTGAGGTTTACAGGCTTAAATACAGTACTTACCAGTGTATCAGGGTTTAAAAACAAGGACCTTGTTTTTCAGGTATTTTCTAGTGAGTTGCAGCACTGATCTTTTCCATTGGGTATTCAAGTCAAGCTGTTAATGCTAATTAGGTAGGGTTTAGTTTGTGGGTCACTCATGGGAAAAAGTTCTTTCTCCTTCTAAATGTGCATATGTATTTAGACCAATATTGCAAAAAGTGTTCTTTTTTTTTTTTTTTTTCCTCCTTTTGGGAGAAGGGGAAAATCAATGTGTTCATTTATTATAACTTTACAGCAAAAATGCTTGTTATCTAACATCTGTTGACTTGTTCTTATTTCACCAGTGTTTGCTAGGAGTGGCATACTCACTGCTTGCCTGTGCCCTGTGGCCCATGGTGGCCTTTGTTGTTCCAGAGCACCAGTTAGGAACTGCTTATGGCTTGTAAGTACTTAAATCTGTCCATCTGTGCTGCTTTACAGTGACTATGTCCTGGTGCTATTAGACCACTGAATATCGAGCAGTCAGAACATGTTAATGGTTACTAATTCCTCCAAGCTCGGTCTTGAGGAAGTGTAGTTTCAGGATGATATGTGTAGTAGAGCATGTGGTTGTGTAGATCACAGAATTATAGAATGGTTAGGATTGGAAGGGAGGTTAAAGATTGTCTACTTCCAGCCCCGCACCATGGGCAGGGACACCTTCCAACCAGGTTGCTCAAAGGCCCATCCAGTGCACAGAAACTTCTGCAAAAGTGTGGAGTCATGTGTCTGTCATATGTCATAATGAATGGAGAGAAATTAATCTTCTTGTTTGAGCAGTGCCATTAATGTTTTCTTTAAAAATTAATTTCTACACAGTGGTAATCCTTTGTTTATGTGTTAGCATGCAGTCCATCCAGAATCTCGGTCTGGCAATTATTGCTATAGCAGCAGGGATGATTCTGGACACAAGAGGATACTTGTTTCTTGAAGTCTTCTTCAGTGCTTGTGTTTGCTGTAAGTACTAAAAACATTAAAAGTGAATTCTGTGCATTCAGGAAGCTTTATCAGGCCTTTTTCTTGATATTTCTTGTAAGACAGTAGTACCTCTTTTCTTACAGTTAGGTAGAGGTTTCAACTGGAGTGATATTGAAAGTAACTCAAAGCTAGTGAAGTGTTTTGTGGTTTTATTGAAGTGATTTTCTGTAAGTAGTTTCAGTGTCTTGAGAAAAGTGAAATGAATAAAAGGGTAGGTAAATGATAGTCTTATAGGCTATGTCTGAGGACTGTTTTTAATATAACTAAAACTAGACCAACCTTTTCTGAGTTACCATGCTACTTACAAGCATAGTGGAATTTTCCAAAGGAGTTAGGAGATGCTGCTGGCAAAAATCTCCCCTTAGTTACAGCTGTCATGGAAAATCTTAGTTGTTGCTCAGTTGTATGTTTAAGCTGTTCTTCTGTTGTAAATTTGTCAGCTAAAACTGTTCCTCTTTTTTTTGTTGTTTTTTTGGGTTTTTTTTGGTTGCTTGTTTGTTTTTTGTATTGTTTTGGTTGTGGTTTTTTTTTTTTTTTTTTAGTGTCACTAATAGCTGTAGTCATGCTGTATTTTGTGAACCACCTTACAGGTAAGCAAGTGTTTTCAGCTTCTCTTGATACTTGTTTTTATCATAAGTCTTGAAGTTATCAAGCTGAGTTTGATAACTTGATATGCAGGTAGTGTTGAATAGCTCGTGGCTTTGGTACCAGGAGCATCTCTTGATGAAGCAGTTCTCTGTAACATCATCTGTGTCAGTGCTGTAGTGTGTAATGCCCTGAACCTTGCTGTGATGTGAAATCTTGTCACAGGGCAGGGGTACCTATCGCTTCAGCTGACCTGAACACATGTGTGGGATATTCTGCAGCTTTTTCTAAACTCTGTATCAAACTTGACTGTGTGCATATCTGCAGATATGAAAACTTCATTCTGTAGACTTTTCTTCAAATAGCAGTGTTCTTTCTCAACTGTTTTTTTGAAGCAGTCACTACTGAAGGACCTGGAACAGATATTTATTTTTTTCAAAGTTGCTTCCACTTTCTTTAGTTTTCAGGAGTGTTATGGTGGGTTGTAGTGAAAATTCATTGTTATTCAACAGAAAACTGAATCAGATTTGAGAGCTTAGTTGGGGTTCTGATTTTGCTTGCTCAGATGATTGTGAATACGTTGCTCTTTCTCTTTACCTCAGTTTCGGCTTTTATGCAATTACTCTGCTGTTTTCTTTTGTAAAGTGCTCAGAGAACGTCTGTAGGGAGGTATGATATCAAAGGTACAATACAAAAAGACCAATTTTTAAACTTTCAAGTGTATTTTACTTCTGTTGCAGGTGGTGATCTCAACTGGTCTGCGAAGAAAAGGGAAAAACTGCGAAAAGCAGCTGAAACTGAGTAAGTATAAAGAACAGTGTCCTTAGGAAATGTTTAACCTGAAGTGATTAAGTAGATTACTGTCTGAAGTCAGTCTCTTTTGTAGGTCTGCCATTTGTACTGAATATTATTTTCTTTCTTACCAGTTAGTAGTAGGATTTCATATTCCTGCCTCCTCTGAATGAATAATTAGAGGAAATAGCAATTAACCAGCTGTCCTTTCCTGGCACTCTTCCTTGCTGTCGTCTTTGTTTCAGTGGCCTTCCAACTGAGTGGAACTGAAGCATGTTTAAAAAATGTTGCATTGCTTGTTTAAAAATGCGCTTCATTTATGGTGTGTGACTGACCCAGTTAGCAGCAAACTTGACCTGGGTTTAATGTCAGGTAATTTGTAGACCAACTTTTTTTTTGTAGTGTCATTAACAGATAGATCTCTCTTCAGAAGCTGCACTTCAGTCACTTCCCCTTCAGTTTCAGCTTGCTCCTCTTGCTGTCTTATTTAATAGTCTTAATTCAGCTTGTCTCTGAAAACTGTGACTTGAGTCTAAATTGCAGTGCTAATCTGAAACACAGTTTGTGATCAGACTTCTGTCAGATATTGTTGATTACTGTGAAAGAATTCCAATTTTTAGAAAGAAAATGGGGCTGGAGTATTTCAATAATGTGAAATCCACTTCCTTTAAAAGGAGATGGAGTACTTGAGGTGTGCTTAGGGCAGAAATTGTCGAAATAGGCAAATTTCAGCTGTTCATCCAATTAAGCAAATTTCAGTCTGTGGAAGACTCAAATGTCCTACTTCCTTCTCTACAGAAAATAAGGAAAGTAACACTTCAGAATAGTAACTTGCAGAGTTCTCCTCCTTGGGCTTGACAAAACATGGGTGATGTGTTAAAGGTCTGTTGCTGTGCATAGCCCTAACAGCTGGAATTGGGTACTATTGGTTTTTAAGTGTTGCTTTATCAAACATGAAGTTGTCAGTCCCTTGCTGTTGGGATATCCCCTGAGTTTATCCCCTCTGCACAGTAGAAAGTGTACTTTTTTTTGTTTGTTTTGTTTGCTATCTTGAGAATACTAAATGAGGGTAAAGCTCTTGATGGGTATGGACTGCTGTACAAGGGAGTCAGACAGTGGGTTTCAAAATAATTGCCTTGTATCAGGGGAAGAGGAAGGGAAAATTATAGTATGACAAGTCCATTTAGATGTCACCTTAAAGGTGAAGCAAAAGATCCTTCTGCTTCAGTTTCTCCGTTATGTATTTAACATATGCACTTAATTATATATTGGTGAAAAACTACCTGGGGGTGCTGACTGACAGCCGCTGAACATGAGTCAGCTTATTCCCAGGCAGCCAAGAAGGCCAACAGTATCCTGGCCTGTATCAAAAATGGTGTGGCCAGCAGGGCCAGGGCAGTGATCATCCCCCTGTACTCAGCACTTGTGATGCCACAGCTCAAATACTGTCTCCAGCTCTGGGCCTCTCACTACAAGAGAGATGCTGAGTTGCTGGAGCAAATTCAGAGAAGGGCAGCAAAGCTGGGGAAGGGCCTAAAGCACAAGTCTGATGAGGAATGGCAAATGGACCTGAGGTTGTCTTGAAAAAAAATCAAAGCACCTGTCAGTAAGGTCTAGCCAGGTGACTTGTGGGGTTTAACATGGATTTTTTTCCTTGTCCTAATTTATGGGCTTTTTACACAGCAGTCTTGACAAAAACTCAAGGAAACTAAAACCTCACCAGACCTGGTGAGCATCCTAGCTTTTAGTTGTGATGAATATCATCCTCAAGTAAAAAGGTCACAGGCAGTTTTTAATACAAATGTACCAACAAACCCCAAAGCCTTGTACCTAGGGGGAGTTCTCTGTCCAAATAGAGCTGTTTATCAGGCTGTCTGGCCCATGTGAGTTGTGTAACACTCCCAGTATTTACTATGAAAGAGGCTTTGTATTTGTATGCTTTTGTATGCTGTGGGATGTAGTGCTTTAAAACAATATTTTCAGTAATTTTTATTACAATATTTTTTTCAGAAAAGAAATTTGAATAGCAAATATCATCCAGAAGTGGGGAGCACTTGATCAGCATCATGACAACTTGAAGAATTATAGTGTTGTGTAGTTTGGTCACTGCACACTAGCTCTTTGGAAAAACCACTAACATGCAGGGATGTTTTACAGTAAATGGCTGAATTTTATGCTTTGTAACCAGTTTTAACCAATACCAAGTTATCTCTTAGTTTGAACAGAGTGGATTTATAGCGTTTTGCACTGTTTAAGCTCTGTCATTGGGGAGGGTAGTCTGCAACCCTAGACAAACATGTTCATCTTAAGATAAAGGCTAGCATGAAGTGTCTTTTATGTGCAGCACTTATCATCTTGAGGGTTGAGATTAAATGCCATTACATTAAGCAATGCTCTGTAATAAGGCTCACTGCCTTACAGAGCTTAAAAACGGGTCACTTATTGCCTTTATCACTATCTTAATGCAAACCATTGTCTTAAGCAAAGTGAATTTGGAGCTTCATTTGGTTTTATTTCTCTTTAAGACTTGTATGGGAAAAGAGCTGTCATGCTCTGGTCAAATACTGACTCTTGTAGGAGACTGCTGTTAATTCTGAAGACTGCTAAGCAGTCTTTTATTTGCATTTTTGACAGTTGATTCTTTTTGTATTGTATCTTTATTTTAAGGAGTGAAAGCTTGTTTAATAAGGAAATAGTAAAAATTGTTAGAAAAGCTCACTGAGCACATTGTAATCTGTGAAAACCAAAAAGTTTACTTTTCTACCAAAGTCTTGTGATCTAAATAAAAGGAAACTGCAGAAAACAGCCTCTCTCCTTTTTTACACTGAATTAGAGTAATCCATACACATCTTAGTCTCACTTAATCTGATATCCAATATTCATCTATAAATATTACAAGCATATTCTAGTTATTAAAAATAAACCTGCATAGACAAGATAAGTTGCTTGGGTTTGCACTCCTCAGTGCAAATATCTTAAACCAATTTTCTTTTCCAGAGCGGAAGAACAAGAGAGACTCAGACGTCAAAATGAAGATGACTTGGCTAAATTACGGCCAAAAGCTGATGACTTTAGTTTAAGGAATAAATATCTCTCCAAACTAGGCGCTCAGGTATTAGTAACAAAGTAGGGGTTTTAAAAACTAGGAATAGCATAATGAGATAATGATTTTAAAGAACTCTGCTTGTTTCAAATAGCCAGGAAATCAACCTCTGATTAAAATGCTAAATGTATGCTTGTTCTCAGAAATAAAGTGTCACCACTGGTAATTAAAAATCTAATGAAGAAAATGAATCAACCTGAGAAGTAGAGAAGCAGGCTTGTTATGTTGCATGATTTCTTTTAATTTTATCTTTTTGCAGCTACCAGATAATTACTGTTCCTGTTTATCAACAATGGCACACAGAAGCGTGTTGAAGTAGCATCTTGCCCTACTTGCAAAAGCAGAAATACATGGAAGCTCCTGGTACACAAAACTGTTTCCAGTACTGACAACTACCACAGCAAAAGCAGAGCGATGCACTATGCTTTTCTGCAAACATAGATCTTATTTTTAAAACACTTGGCTTAAGCTCCTCGTCCTATCACACATGAAGCTCATGAAGAACCATCTGGCTGTTTATTTGAACCCATGAGTTATGTACTACATGCTCCTGTCTAAGATGCTCAGTAAGTAGCTTGAGACAAAAGCTAAGACTTGAGCTTCATTCACAACAGTGTCTGAAATGTGAAAGCTTTGTTTCAGTAATCAAATTAGTAGTGAAATGAGCTTTGGTATAGGTCTGGGTTATTTAGCCTGAAGTTGGACTTTTTTTCCATATTTGACAATGGCCTGTTTCATTTTTCTTACAGAAAAATGGGAAGAAAGGCTACCATTCAAGTATTTCTGAGGAAACTATGCATTTCCAGTATTACAGTTCAAAAAATGTTAGCTCTTAAATGTCAGGTGTTTAGCAATAATCTCTTGTAAGTCCTGATTAATGTGAAAAATAACATTTTTGAAGAGGTGGTAACTAAAAACTATGAAGAGTTAAATGCAAACTGAAGTTGGGCTTTCAGTGGGATGAGTGGTGTTCAAGTTCATAACGAAATCTAATGCTACCCCATAATTTCAGTGGAAAGCCTGTTGCTGAACAGCTAGTTCCTAGTAACTCCTGCAGAGCGCATTCTTTGATTTGTTACTCATAAAGACTTGCTGATGTCATTGGACAAACTATTCTGAAATTATGGTAATCTTACTTTAAAAGGCAAGAGCATCTGGCTGGCTAGAACACTAGGTAACCCAAAGAAAGAGCTGCTTGTAGAGGTAGAGTGTGCGGTGCGCCGGGTAGTGAGCTTTCCGTGGCTGACTTCAGGGAGTCCTTGTGTGCAACAAAATGCTGAAGAACCTTTAACAGATTGCTTGACTGCAGAGAAAGTATTTTGTTATAAAAAAATGTTATATTTGTAATATTATTTTTTTGTCTTCAGTAATTTAAGCAGACCTTCTAGAACTCATGGTCTTAAGGGGTTTTTTAAAGGTACTTTTTCAGTGAAGATCTTTCATGCTCCTGAAAAACCAAGATCGTTTTCCTGAAAGAATAAGCGAGGACTATTTTTGTTAATAGTAGTATATCTTAAAGAACAATCTATGAAAAACTGTGTGAATTATGCTGAACTTAATGCAGAAAGAGAGTAATACGCTGCCCTGTGATAATTCTTACTGGTGCTTTCTGTGCTCCCTGTGAGAACTGAACACTATCAGCTCTGAGACTGGTTGATACAAGTCAGTTTGTGTTTCCTTGTAGATTTGTGACTGCTGGATCTTTTTAATAAAAGCCTTAAATGGACCTTGCACCAGTATTTTTGTTACCGGACTGGTTAATGATGTGTTGTTGCCCTTCGTGATTGTTGAGACTTATATATGCATTTGAATAATAAGGATGATTTCTGATTTCCCCTGCGAAATATGTAGAGTTTCTGGGGAAGTGTATGTTTGAGGATCCAAGGGCAGAGTTTCCCCCAGTCCCCTCTTCTGATGGGTTGATGCATTTTTCTTTCTTGGGAAGAGAGGGAATTAGATTATTGTTCTTCTGTTGTTCTTCATTTCCTTTAACTTTTCCCCTTTATCTTAATCTCCTGCTTCCCCTAATTCTGACATGTCATGGCTGTACGTAACTCCTCCGCTGTTAGCTGTAGGTCGGCATTTTGTGTGTGGCATGACAGAGAGCAACTGTGAACTTGTCTTTCTGAAACTTTATTTTAAGTTGTTGAATTCTCTGTATCCTTAAGCGTCTTGCTAAAGTATTGTGGTGGACTTCTGCAAATGGTGTAACTTTCTGCATCAGCTCAACTCCAAATGCCCTTGCCTTTGCTTTTGAGGGGTTTCAGCCTATGGATTCCCTTTTACCTTGCTTTTTTAACTTGTGGATGTGGAGCATAGGAGGCTTTTGTTCCCTTGTAAAGCCTTCCTCTTTCTATTGCCAGTCCTTTTGCTTCCAGCCCTGCTTTAGAAAGTCATGATGCTCTGTTTGTCCTTCGGACATCCAGTGTGTACTTCATAGTTTCAGGTTGATCATCAAAAGGAAAATGAGTGTTTAAATTCTGAAATGCAGTTTCTTTTTTGGTAGAGAAAATCGCATTGTGATTGTTGTGGGAGGGATAAGGCCACAGCTCCAGCAAGCGAGTGGGCTGCTTGCCTTGTCTGGGGGAGGGACTGTCTGAGCATGTGCTGCTGCAGTGTTACTTGACAATGTCTGTGCAAGTCCTGCTGGAATGAATTTGGAATGGCTCGAGCTGAAAGCTGTTTGTCTTTGTAAGACTGCCAGGGTTTTTTTGCCCCTCCAAAGCTTCCCTTAATGGCTTCTACCCCCACCAGCTGCAGAAGCTGTTGGTAGAATACAAAGAATGGCTTTCCTGACTTTGATTTTCTTTTTTCTTTTTTCAAATACGGAGTTTATGGGTTGGACTCTACTTGTCTGCAATAGTCTGACTAAAATTTGCTGGTGGATATGTGCACTTGTCTGGAGATTCTTATAGAAGAGTTAATAAATATGGTAATAAATGGTAGTTCAACATGGTATTTTGTTAAATTTGTCTGAGCACATTTCCAAGGGAGATGTATCAAGAATATAAATGGTGTTACCCATCTCTGCTATTACTTCTGCTCTCACGTGAGGTACCCCGGCATAAGGGGCTCCCAGAGCTGCTGTGGCTTTTGAGTGATTCTGTTCCTTTTCAATGGGTGTGGTGTTTGGTTTTGATTTTATTTTTATTATTTACTTCTTTCCTCCTCTTGACATGTCTTTTCTTTGGGGGTTATTGTTGGGTGGGCTTTCTCATTTAAAAAATTGGTTAATATTTCATTGTGTATCTTACCACTGTAGGTGCTCTTTTGTCGCTTTTCCTGTTGTGCAGATGGTCAAGCAGAGGCAAAGCGCAGCTGTTGAAGTGAGCTGAAAGGTACTGAAAGTCGAATGTTATGCAGAAGTTGTGAACAAACAGGACCAGTTTCTTGGATTTTCTTAAGCTTTCTTTCTACTACCTCTGCTAGCTTGTCTCTGCTCCTCAGGTGTAGAAGGGAACTGCTTTTCTGCTTTTTTATTCTGATGCTGTGCAGGATGTGGTCAGGCAGTGTCTCACTTAGATCGTTTGTTGTCAGCTTCTAAGACAATTCCTCTTACTCTTCTAGTGTGCTTTCTAGGTCTCATGTGGCTGGCAGCTCCTGTTGTCTCACCTTGCTTCCTCTCTGAATAATTGCTGCTCCCAGCTGGCTTGGGCAAAGAAGTGTGACTCAGCCATTGTGGGCAGCGGTGGTTCTGCAGTTGCCTATATCCCAAGCAATTAGCACTTCCTAGGAGCAGCAATTCAAATTGGATTTTTAGTTATGGTACCTGCCAAGGTCCTTATCAAGTTCTCGCACATTAAGTTTTGTGCAGATAGCTTGTTCCTATCCTAGAACTGACATTCTGGGAGAGAAAAAATTGGAAGCTCCATGCTCCTCTGACCGCTGGGTTGGCTATTTTATTGAGCTGCCTTTGTGGAGAGAACAGAACAGCTTGGGCCAGACTGTTACTGCAGTGACAGTGATTGTGCCGTAGGTGCAGCATTAAAATGTGACCATATGGTCATAGAATCATTTGGGTTCAAAAATAATGTTCACAATTTTAATTGCCTTATGTTAGGCAAACCCCTGCTTCTTGGCTACTGAACTCCCTGAAACCTTTGGCGCTTGCTATTCTTATGGACTGCAGGGCAGCCAAGCTGCGTTTGAAGATGCTGTGGAGAATAATTCTGTTACCTTTTCTGAAATGCACTACATGTAAGGTAAAAAAAAAAGCCCCTTTCCTTAGTGCACGTACTGTGAGTAATCCTGGCTAGCAACTGAAGGGGTTGCTACCCTTTAACAAAGGTGCTGATGTGATGTACCCTACCAAGGAAACAGTAGCTTGAGGTAGCTTTTTGAAATATGCTCATAGCATTAAAAAAATTAATTACCTAACTAATGGCTGGAGACGATTGCTTGCGTCTGTTCTGGTGTCTTCCTAAGTTATTCACTATCATTTTTCTTTACAGCCCTCTTTACAACCGGAAGCAGTGGCTGTGCCTTTTGGAAAGGGTGCTTTTCAGCTTTATTTGGTTACAGCTGGACCAGGAAATGACAACCTGCCTTTCAGTCCTTCGTAAAAATATCTTATGATGTCTTCTCCCAAACTTCTCCTCACTAGTTTGCCTGTACTCTGGGGCAATTGAAAATACATTTTTTGGGTTTTTTTTAGTTGTTGTGCAGGTAAGTTTTATGGCTTTTCTCCAAGTATCACATCTGGTGAAGTGGAATAAATCTGAAGCACTGTGAGAGGGCAGCAAGATGTGCTTCCTCAGCAAGGGGTGAGTCTTGCTGGGCATCTGTCCTCTCTGTGTGCACGGCAGGCCTGGCTAGGGAACTTGATTTGGGCAGTCTCAGCTCCAAAGTGAGCCTGGCTCTGACAGTTTGACTGGAAAGAAAGTAGAGGAGTGGGTCAATATAGCAGTTGAGGCCCACCGATGTCCTCCAGATCTTGTAAAGCAAACTCTGGCACTGTAAGAGCTGGCAGTCAGCTACATGTCAGTGAAGAGGTATATTCTGTGGTTGATGTGAAATGGTAGTAAACAGACAGCAAAAAGCCCACAGGCAAGGAGAATGGTTTGGATTGACTTGGCTCAGGCTGCAGTAAGGTGGGGTTGATTTATCCAGAGCACCAGGTGAGGCTTCTGATCATCAGACAATAGCTGACTAAAATGATGAGGAGAGAGGAAAACAGATGTGATGAGAGCCATGCCATAGGGGAAATAGGTGTGAGGTTCTCAACCTTGTAGCAGAGAGCATGGTTATTGATAATGCCATTGCAAGCATAGGTGAAAGTGGGCAGGAGCTGCAGGAACACCAATACACAGGATGTAGCCATGCCAGCAACAGCAAAGTGCCAGCTCTGGTAGGATAGGAAGCGGATGGTGTAGGAGATGCCTGGAAAACAGTGGACGCTGATGCGAGTAAGCAGCAGGATGCTGCTGTACAAGTTGTCATAAACCAAGAAATGTACCAATTTGCAGAGCATTTCTCCAAAAGGCCACATGCTCTGCAGGATCAAAGGCAAAGAGAAGAGATAGGTCTGTCACAGCCGGGTTCACTAAGTGAATCGTGGTGCAGGTCCAGTCTTTGGCATGGCAACAGCTGAGCTGCAGTATGGCCCCAGGATGAAGATCTAGCTATAAGGTGCAACAAGATGTATTTGTAGCTTTCCACAAGAGGGCACAGAGCCTTTCCTGGGGTGATGTTCTCCATTTCCTTCAGCCCCTCCATTGCTGGGTGCAACTTTAGGCACCATGTGCTGCTTTTCTGTTGCTTTTTTAAGCTTTTTAAAGCTTTCGCTCACCCTGCCAGAAATAGAAACATGAACACCCAACAGTCATTTGCCACTCCTGGCCCTTGCCTCTTGCTACCTCAGAGAAATCTGTAAAATCCTAATTAAAGTATGCACAACCTTCTGAAGAAATGAAACCACAATGGAAATGGTGTGTCACTTTTACTGTTTGAATTAAACCAAAGCACTCACTAGTGCTGCAAACGCTTGGTGATATGCCCTTGGACACTAACCAACACTGTATTGCAAGGGTGCTTAAATGCAGTTTATCGCAGATGCAGGTTCTGCCATGTGCTGAAATTCCTCTGAGTTTCAATTACTTGAGGGGGTCATTTGAGGGGAAGGGCTCAAGTGAGCACCTGTTTTGCAAGAGGCAGTGCCTGAGACTGCTGCTGGTTTGGCATTTCATGCAGGTTGGTTAAAAAGAGGTGATTTTGCAACTTGCCCATAGCAGCAACAAGAAAACAAACTCAGTGGATAGGCACAGGTGGCCTTGCTTGCAGATCCAGGCTGGGCAGGGGTTTGTTCAAAATGTGTGTGTGTTGTTTTTGAAGCTTGTACCCAGTATATCTCCCGAATCTGCCTGGAAAGCGAAGAAAACGTGAAGGTTCATTAGCAGGGATCCTGTTCTAAAGAGGGCAATGATCAAACCAAACCAAGAAATAACTGAGTGTCTTTTTGTTCTTAATTCAGGGGAAAGTGTGGTAACTTATGTATTGTGGTCACGTGGGCTGGACCTTTGGAAAAGCTTTTTCTCATGGTGGAATAATGACATGCTTGTTTTGATGAGTCCCTGTGATTTTATCTGCCTGGGATGCTTGGTTTACACTTTCATGTGTGGCCTTATTTGGGTTTTATCTTCTGTTATAAATGAATAACATGGGGCCCTCAGAGCATCCCTGACTGAACTGCAGGCTCCTGGGTCAGCACATCACTTCTGAGACCCTCCCTTGCCATGCATCCTGCAGTGGGTCCAGCTGTGGAGGGTCCTGGCTGGCTCCTCTCTTCTCAGCTTCTGCCTGGTCCTCATCCTTAGAGTAAAACCCTCCAGGCACTGACCCTGGAAAGGGTTTTAGCTCTCACTAGCTAGTGATGTAAATAATTAAGTATCTCAAAATCAATAATTTACTGCTTGGCTTTTGAATTATTTTTTCCTATTCCAATTTCTTCCTATTTTCCTATTTCCAATTTCTTCTTGATCTGCTTTATGTGATTTGAGCTGCAGACTTCACTAAGTATCTTAATATTTTGAACTTTGAAAACTGTGCGGTAAGGATACTTTGTCCATTGTGTTAACTGAGGGCAGTGCCCAGGGGTGTTGGGGTCAGCTCGCCCTCTGAAGGTAGGCAACAGATCTGGACTGGTGGGTGAGATCAGGAGGGAAGAGGTGAGGAGTGAGGCTTACGCTAAGAAATGCTTCAGTTTTCTGGGTTATCTGTCACTAGAGGTCAGCACTGCAACGTTAATGTACAAGAAATGTTACATGTATTAGGGCAAAAAGTCTTATTTTAAGTCTGAAGCTGTTACCGTTAATTTCTATCACTTATTTGTGTTACCTTGGAGGTTCATGTCCAAAGACAAATATTAATACTAACAGTCTTCATCAAGAAGAGGTCACTTTTATTTCTTCCCATGCAAATAAAGCAGTGTAGGGTAATGAAGTGACCAAACTTGTGGGGTTTTAAAGCTGAGTTGCAGAATGGCTGTGGCTGGAAGGGATCTCTGGAATCACCTAGTCCTGCTTGAGCAATCATAAACATGTTCTGCTGCCCTTACCTTTGGACCAATTTTTGGAAGAAGCACCTGTTCCTCACTGCTTTGTGAGATAAGCTGATGGAGATGCTGGTTAACTCCTACCCAGCCCAGGGCAGAACTAACTGACGTTTCTGCCATCCCATCTGGTATGAATGCAGCAAGGGCTGTAGCCAATGTGTCTTCTCTTTGGTGGATATGAAGTAAACTGGCCCTGGCTTACGGAGTGCGTGGCAGTGCAGCCCCCTCCCCAAACTGGAGCTGTTGACTGACAGCATTGGCATCCTCAGCAAAAATCCTTTTGATCCCAATTGGATGTATTTTGTGAGCCTGAAGTTGCATGAGATAATGTAGGTTTACATTGCTGCTGGAGTGGTCCCTGCTGTCATTGATTGCATATACAAAGCAAAGTTATTTAAAACAACTCTCAAAAATAATCCAACCCTCTGGATTGGATGGAAAAGGAAGGTGTGGTCAAAAAAGTCTTTAAATTTTGCAGTCTATGACCAAATTGTGTTCTCCATAAAGAAGTGTTACATGTGCTTAGTGGCTTCTTATACAGTATGTTCAAAGCACAAGAAGCACTGATGATTATGTCAATAAGACATAATCAGACCTTGATGTTCCCATCAGAAAACTCTCTTGTTTTCTGTAATTTCACTTCTGTGAAGAGCTCATTCTGTTGGTACAGTCTTGGTGGGTTGCAGCACGATAGAGAAGTTTCTCCTTCGTGGAGTTTTGGTCCAACCAGGTAGTTACATCCCTGCCAAACCCTCACTTCTCTGGGTAAATTCTTTGTCCTCTCCGTTTCTCTGGGAGTGATTTGGTACGTGTCATTTGGGCTGCTGGCCTGGGAATAGTTCACGTTGGTCGCAGTGTGTTGTTCAGCATGTAATTGAGCAGTTTTGGGGTGGATGTTGTGGTGCAGTTTTGAGTGATCTGGCTGGAAAAGTGCCACCGGAGAGGTTTCAGCTGGGTCCTGTAGCTGGAGCTGACCTTTGGAGAAAAATCTGTGTATCCATCTTAGGGTGTCTGTGGATTTGGGGCTGAAACTTCTTTGTTCTGCCATAAAAATGAAGGACCTTCCAGCAAACAGAAGGAAGAAATAGTCCTGTTCTGTTTCCTCTGAACATGCAAGTTCTACTCTTTCTGGTGTTTTTGCATAGCATCTGCAGATCTGTAATTATAAGGCTGTTCCTCAAATTATTAAAATCTATGTTGTTACAGTATCTTAATGAATGGACTTGTTTACATAGTTACAAAGCTCTGTCTGTAGATATAAACCAGCTGTTAACGTCAGTAATTCAGAAAGAGTGGATTTGAGATCCTGCATTTCTCTTGTCAGGTGAAATGATGATTGAATATAACTGGCCACTTCAAATTAAGGTAAGTGAAGTAACTGCCTTAGAGCAGCTGGGGTGAAATGGCTCACTTATGACTGCTGCAAATTGATGAAAAAAAATCTCAGATGTCACTTAAATGCTTATGGGATATTGGTTAACCTACTTAATACTAAAGGCTTAAGGACTTTTTAAAATTCGACTTTATTAATTACATATTATTTTGTATTTTCATTATTATTATTGATATTATTTTATATTTTTAGATGAGTACATTTTGGAGTATATTTTATAGCATTGCAGTGGGAACAAGTCAACTTAAATCTGATGGTCACAGTGAGGTCTATTGGTGAATTGTCTTTTAAAGCGTCTTCACAATGTTCCCCACTGGCCTCTTCTGTTCTGGATGGCTTTGTGTGGCTGTTGGGCAATCTCTTGCAGTCAGTATTTCTGGATAAGTCAACCCACTAACCCAAGTTGAAAACCATACTTTTTGGCTTTGCTATTGATCCAATGTGAGCAGCTGACCCAGGGTGACCCTTGTTTACTGTCCTGCATTTCAGACCTACACTGAATAAGTAACTGAGAGTAAAGCTTCACTTGGTGATGCTTAGGCTATCAGAAACTATATTGTTTATAAGAAGAGCTCCCCAAAGCAGATTTTTCCAGTCTTTTTATGCAAAATTCACTTAAAATAGTTTTTAGTGAGACTAGAGGTGATATCCCAGTGTATGAAAACTGTCAGAAATGATTGATACACATATGAGAAGCTGAGTGAAAATTGAAGGAAAGATATGGCATTGCCAGGCTTCATTTAAATACAAGAACTATGCATTTAGATTGATTTATTTTTATGCCAATAGTTTCTGACATAAATATAGTGATATGTAATATATTGACTATAATGTCAACATTATTTTAAAGCTGACTCGAGGAAAAGTATCTCGTTGTTCATGCTGAAATGTAATGCTTTGTTCTGCAGAAGGGGAAAGACTAAGATCAAATAACCTCTTTCTTAAGACCCTTTGTAATGGCTCTTAAAATGAGTGAGTCGCAGCAGAGGTGACCTGTCTCGGGGCAATCTGTTTCCTGAAATTGTTTTGGGACTTTCAGGGCAATAGGAGGCTGAACAGGAGAAGCATATCCTGTGGCACTGTGGCTGTACTTGGATAGCCGAGCACTGCAGCTCATACCTTTGCCCTGTTTAGAGGTATCCTAAACTTGCATTCACACTGCCCAGCAGGTTGGCCCTCAGTTTTTAATGCTAATCACAGTTTTATACCATGCATTGTACACATTGCACTATGTTAAACTAATGGCTTTCAAGTCTGTCAGCAGTGTGCTGTTGCCCTCAGCCTATGCTAGGATGTCAGATGACCTCATTTGAATTTTGCTGTGAGGTCTTTTATTTTTCATTATGTGTTTTGGAGCTAATCTTGCTAGAGGTAGTAGAACTACTAGATGTTTTGGGATGAAAGGATAGCTGTTCATTGCCTGAGCAGTCTAGTGTAAATGGGACTCACCCATTTTCTTTGCTGCCTCTGTTCTTTATCTTCTCTTCTGAATTTTCCAGGTCAAATCTCCAGATTTTAAAGTGAAGCAACATGACCTTCAGGACCAGCTTAGCTGCTGTTGGCTGTAACCACCTGAAGTAAGTGGAAACCACAGGTTCTTAGTAGGTCTACCTTTCTCAGTCCACACTCTTGTTGTACCCCTGGAGGAATCTTCTAGCCTACTTCTGAGGTAGATTTGTATCTTCCAAATTCTTCTGTATTTGCTTTGTTTGTTTTGTTTCTAAAAAAACAATCAAACAACCAATGCAAAGCAAACCATCCAAACAAAAAGGGCAGAAAAAAAAACCCTTGAAGAGTTTCTTTTCCACTAAAAACATTTTGCAGCATTCAGCTGACTGGTGCCTTTGCATTCACTCAAGGTAGGCATGAATGCTTGGCTGTGCAAATAGTGGTGATACTGCACAAGGGTGGCTGCTGCACACTGGTGTGTGGTGTGGTCCTGCTGTAACCTGTGAACCGTGTCAAAGAGAGATTGGGTTAAATGAAGGCTTTTCTACTATTGTGTATATTATTTCTTATCTTATGCTTAGTCTGCTTAAATTATGCCAAAGTATCTTAGGTCTTCTTTTGCACCCTTTTAACCCTTAACATCTTCAACTAACTTATTCTGCATCTGTTTAACATGTGAAGTGGTTGTGGCTCATTGCCTAGTGTTATAGCTAAGAGACAAGGCACTGCCTGCAGTTTTGCTTGCAGCCTCCTGTTGGTGTACTTCTGGCAATGTTAAATATTTCAGCTTACCTGGGTGCAGATGTGCTGAGCATGTGCAGCTCCAGGAGCAGTCACTAAAAGCTTCACCCAATTATCACCTCTGCAAATCACTGCTAGGTAACTCCATCTCAGCCCCCACAACTCATATCTGTGTTGGCTTTAGGTTGGGTTTAGCCCACTGCACAAAAGGGTGGGTGTTGAGAGTAAGGCTAAGTAGAGGACTTGTAATTCCCTGGCTGCATAGGAGACCCTCGTAGCAGGGCTGGGGCATTGTTGGATGCCTGGGGGAGTGGGGATGCTCAGGAGCAACGCTTCCATCTGGAGCTGCCTTAACCACTGAATGATTCATTAATAATTGCATATATGTGTTATGGAATATGATCATAATGGCATTTTGGTCACCTCTGTAACACTACATCTATAGGTTTTGGCACATCAGGGACTATGACATTTCTATTCACAGATGAATTGTTTGGGAAGTGTCAGATGGAGAGCACTGTGCATAGATGTAAGTCTTTTCCTTTGCATGGATTTATTTTGTTCTTCCTCAGTTTGTCGTGCATTTTTTTCCTTTCACTTTGTACAGGCTGCTGATATAAAGGGTTTATTCATGAGGTTAACCTAATTACTGTCTTCAGAAACAAAGCCTGTTTCTACAGTGAATATCCTTTTGATATCCATCATCTGAATATTGCCTAATAAAGTTAGCAAATGGACTCCAAATGAACCAAAATGATTCAGTATCTCATCTAGCAAAGAATGTATTATGGCTTTACTGGTACTGACAGAAATGTTTAAAATTCTCAATGCATTGCTTTGCTGGTGGATTAGTACGCATTTTTCTGTCTTGAGATGAAAAACATCGTCTGGATTTAATGCAACACTTAAAAAATTGCTGATATGTGTCTCTGTTAAAGCTATTTTATATACACACTGGAGAGTTTACCAGAGACAACTGGAAAGTTCACTTTGAGTAGCTCCGGTACTTGTAATAAGTAACTAAAAGGTATTCGTGGAGTTGCAATACTAAAAGTCATGAATTTAAGTGCCTTCGTATATTTCCCTTGCTTGGAACAAAGGTGATACATTTTTCATGTAAGCAAAGCTCCTTGTAGTAGAGTATGCTCTAGGGAGATAATTAAGAAACATCAATATATACTGATTGAGTTTTGCCCTGAGCATGCGTTTTCTGTCCACATGTTGTGATAGCCAAGCTTTAGTGTGTGGCTGGTGGCTGGACCCCTGGGCTGGCTCAGCTGCTGCTGGATCTTGTGAGATCTCAATTTTGGGTTGAAATGGGGAATAGTTTACATTCGGTCAGCTATTGTGTGAATGTTGGTTTAAAAAAACTGACATAAAAGCCTGTTTCAGCCTTTCCTGGTACTTTTCTCAAGACAAATATTCATTGCTCTATTCTTGTTTTTGTCTTTTCTTTTTGGGGAGAAAAGACAAAAATGACCATTTTTCCCCCCTGATGACCTTTAGTCTATTAAATGAATTCTTGAACAGAAAACTTTACATTTAGCTTGTCTTCTCTGAAGCAGAAACCCAGATAATCCTGTTAACAAAGTATAACCAGGAGATCTCGATATTCTTGCTGCTGCCTACCAGCTTTATTCTTGCAGGTATTTGTGAAGACAACTGTGACTGTCTTTATGTTCTTAATCTTCTGTTTTTACTTGCAATGAAACTTTCATAAATAATTTAACTATAATGCATCTTTAGTGGAAAATATTAGTTTACAGGAGAACATTTCAGAATGTTCTGAACTGATGAGCTGCCTTGTTCCACTGAGTGCTAAAATCCAGCATTAAGCGATGATGATGTTCAAAGTGTCCAAAGGGAAATCATTATTTCAGTTTCCACTTAAATAGCTCTCTGGATTGGAAGGAGTATCTGAATTAACGGTAGTTTAGAGTCTTTATATATTAATGGGGTCTGTCTGATTTATTTTTTCCTAGCAGTTGTCTACTTGCATGATGACACGTGACCACTCCATTTTGCCTGCTATGGAATGGTAGGTGGTGGATTAGTACCTTGAACCAATGAGAGAGACTGCATGGGAACATAATGGGATCTTGCATAATTTTAATGGTGATTTACAGACTGTCACACAGAATATCTGGACACACTTAACTTTCTGATGACAACTGTAACAGACATCAAGGTATGTGTTGTCACTGAGCTGCTAGAGAAGCAGGCTCCAGCTTGCCAGATGCTGTTACCCTGCACTGAGTTGCCTTTGTAGATATTTTTGTAATTGCAAACTTTTTCCTAACTCCAGTAGTGCTTAAATAAAAAATTGATCCCCTGGAATTATATTGCTGAATATGAGAGTCAGTATTTATTTGCAAGAGTCACTTTGGGGTGCCTAATTTGTCTGTGAGAGCAAGGTTTTCTGCTCAGGCTGCAAAATGGTGCAATAAAAATCAGTGATTGATGTTTATTATCAGATTAAATGGTTTAGCTGTGGGGATCAAAGTTATAAATTACAGCATTCCCCAAGCTGTGATTGGCCACCAGAGATCTTTCTAAGTGCCAGCGTTTTTTAATGAGAACATATATTTTCAAGCTTCTAACAGTATCAACTTTTGTAGTTTATTGAAACTGTGTTTAAAATAACAACCTACTGGGTGTCAAAAATATTGACTGTTTGTTATCTGCTTGGTCAAGCATCCCAGAGGGAAATAACAAGAGTTAAAAGCAGAGATTTTGATTCCCAAGCAAAGTCTGAGGGCTGAAGGAGTGAGAGGGATACCATCCTCTGGCTCTGCACTGGTGTAATTTTTGCTTCTTCTGATTATTGGTCATTTCAAGGAGCCTCAATGTGCAGCAAATGCAAATGCTCCATTAGGTTGCTTACCCTCCATACTGCAAAGGGGAACCATAACCTGGTTAATTCATGGAATTTAAGAATCACGGAGAGACTATAGTGTTAGTGTTGTATTGGCTGGATTAAAGTCTAATGGTCAGATTTTTCCCTGTTGGGCATGAGTGACACCAGCATTTTCCCCTCACAGTTCATCAAATTAGAGGAAATGAGGATTTCTTAAAAAGCAGTAAACACCCTAATATTTCCTTATAACTGATAGGGCATGCCCTCATTATCAAAAAGCATAATATTAAAATAATAGAAGTTTGATGAAAAGAATACTGAAATAATTTTGTTAAGTTGCTCTGAAGCTCTACATCTGAAAAATGGCAGTCAAAGAATAGCTAAAATTTAGTCTGCCTTTGGGGAAGGTCTAAACTGTATTTTGTTAATTGCTATGGGTGATTTATAATTAGGGTAAAATCTTAACTGTGAAAGCATTAGTCTCAAATAGAGGACTGTATCATCAAAAACATGACATTATCCTCCTGTCCCCAGGACATTCTTTGTTAGGAAATCATTTGTTTCACTCAAAGGAGGTCCCTTTTGTTTCTGTCTTAAAAAGTTGGTCTTTTTTTTTTTGGGGGGGGGAGGGAGGTGCTGCGTTTACTCTCAGGGGATTCTGCTTAATCAGTTCAGTTCAAAAGAGTTTGCACCGTACAGTCATTTTTTTGGGGGAGAAATCATTAGGTGTGCTGTGGGTATTGCAGCAGCTCAGCTGGGGGCAGTTTCAAAGCAGTCTCTCTTCTTCAATTCCTTATGCATCAGCATATCATATGCTCTTCCCTGGCCATCAGGGTAAATGAGGGGCTTTTTCAAAGGTGAGAAAATATAATTTCGAGTGATATACAAGAATCAACTGATTGATTTGCAGCCAGTCATAGAGGTGTTATTTCCTTCATTTCACTGATGTGGAAGGACTTGCCCAAAGCCCAACTTGAGCTTGAAGGAATGCTAATTCTGCACCTTCCTTGATGTGTGCTCACTTTAGCATCACAGGAAGGATGTAACTGAATGAAGTACTGCTTGCTGTAATTACAACAGGTTCATACAAAGAGTGATTTTGTCCGTTGTTGAGTCAAATTGTTTTGTTTCAAATAATTTTTAAAGGCTAAAATGAGCAAAGGCAATCTGTTGACTACTGCAGCAGAGGCAAAGCCTCTTAATAATGCAGAAATCTCTGCTCAGTGAGTGGGCACTAGCATGAGGCTGTCAGGTAAGCTGGCCCTCCCTTTGTGCAAGTAGCAGCCCTTGCTGCTGTAATTGCACCTTTACCTCGCAAGTCCTGGTGGAAAATAATTAAATTTCATAGAAGCCTGTTTTGTTTTAGGCACCTGAGGTTATCAATAAAATGCAATAATGGTAACTGCAGGTTTTAAGCAAATATATAGGGTTTGTTTTTTAAAAATGAGTTGAAGTCTTTACACAGCATGGAGCTGAAGGCTTTATTTCAGTGTAAGCACCACTCCTGAAAAGTCCCAGGAGCAGCCATTTACACCCAAGAAACAGAGGCAGGAAGATGTTCTTCTGCACTGTTTAGTCGGGATATTAATGTTAAGGTGCCTGAGCTAACTATTGGAATTCACTATCTAACATTTGAGGAGTAAGTCACCATAGATTTTTCCAGTGTCTTGCCACAAAGGAGTGCATCCCCCCACATCAAATATGATGCAAGGATTTCTATACCTGCTTTAAAAATGTGTTAGTGTGGATTGCTCACTTAATCTGGAGTTTGGCCCCTTTGGAGAAGAGGATGCTTGTCACTGTGCTGCCACTAATAGAGCGGCAGCATGAGCTGCTTTATAGGAGCATTTGAAAAGCAGCATACACCTTCTGCAAGGTTGTATCAGGGGGAAATAAACCACCAAAATTATCCTAATAAATTATAGTAATTGTGCCTGGCAGCATGTGGTAATTTAAAATAGATTAATCTAACAAGCCTTAAATATGAATAAATAATAAACATCTTCATGCATTGAGAATCTGGCTTTGCTTAATTCTGAATGAATATTAATTGCTCCTCATAAACTCAATGCAAAAATCGATCCAGGTGGAGAAGGTACAAGATATTAAGTATACCAAATTGGACAGGGCCCAGATGAATAGTCTCATCATCAATAAAGTTGGATTACACTGCTGCTTGACTCTCTGGTGATGAGAAGCAGGCTCTAAAATGGGGTTTGTGTTGTTGTGGTTTAGATTTCATTTTGTATCCCTTGTTTCCTGGCAGGGTTGGGTGGCTAGCTTACTGCTGGATGGTTCAGGAGTTATCTGTTGTCCCTGTGAGGAAGAAGGAAACCACGGGTGATGCTTGGCCATCAGAGTGGTGGCTGATGCTGGCACCAGCATACCTCCATGCGACAGCACATCCTCCATCCTGCCTGCGTGCAAATCTGTGGAGCTGAGAACTGTGAGTCTCTCTTCCCAACTTCTGAAGGGATAAATACTGGAGAAAAACTTTCTCTCCTGGCAAAATGACCCCATGGGCCGTGATGACATATTGGGTAGGGCAGGACACCATACCAGGAGGCAGTGCGATGCTTTGGTGCCTGTTGTGCTGTGCCTTATGTTTGCAGGGAGTGGGGATTTCAAACAAAGCAAAACTGAAGACCTGCTTGGTTTTAAGTGGGAGCGTATGAAAGATGGATGAGAGGGAGCATCTGCACCATCTGCTGTAGGGGAGCTCTATCCTTCATCCTCTCACATCTCTGTATTGCTGTTGTGTTTGGATATCCTTCATTCCCTCCCATTATTGCCATTCTCCTAAGGCCAAGTCTTTCTTCAGCAGAATGCTTTGCTTAACAGCAGACTGCGCTGAGATCTATTAAGTGGAAATACCCTTTCCTGCCTTTTTCTGTGGATGGCTTGGGCAAATATATGTTGCCCATATGCATTGCATGCATGAGAATCTTGTTTTCAGTGAACATAGGCTGTGTGCCAAAATGTGAAATGAGCTGGGAAGGGTAATTGGGGTGTTTGGAGTTGCACTGTTGCACTGGGGCCAAGGCAGGAAGCTAGAGGGGATGCTAGCTGTGTCACGAGGCTTGGTATGGCAGAAGTGATGCTTCTGCATGAAATTGCTGGGAAAAAATAGGTTTGTGTATCAGCTTGCTCCCAGGGTTGCAGGGATGGTGTTTTGCATTTTGCTTTAAATCGTAAAACCTGGCAGAATTAAATGAAGGTCACCAGCTGTAAAACATGACAGGGACATTGTAAGACATATCATAAATAAACTGTGGCCTAGAAAAAGCTTACGATGGTATCTGCTGCAGTCTTTGGCCTCCGTTTTAAAGCTGCCTTGATCTTTTAACATGGAAGTGATACCTGAGATCTGCAGATACTGTACTTTAAAGTGTTTGGAGGCTGCTGGTATCCTCTGGGTTTAAAGATAAGGGGGAAAGCAAGGAGGAAAGGAGAAATACATCGTTGTGTCTTTCTGAGCTGGCCTGGGGGCTTGTTTCAGGTGTATATTGAGCAGCTGCCCACAGACTAAAGTGTGTGAGTGAAGGTCAATCAGGAGGGTGTGTGGGAAGGGAATGGAAGAACAGCACCAGGGGATATGTTGCTTGTCTCCTTGGAGTTTGTTCACCTGCAGATTTTTCTGTGACCTGTGTGTCCAGAATGCTGCTGGTTTGGTCTGATACCCAAAATTAAGTGGCTTGTCCAGTGCTGCAGGGAGATGCAGTGACACTGTGTATGTGTGCAATGGGTGTGTGTGTTATTGGACAGGATAAAAAATGTGTTGGCTGGGAACTGCACAGAAATCTTTATGCTGCTTCTCTGCATGTGTTGTCACTCTTTGGTATGTAGAAGGATCGTCATCATCTAGTGCATGTAAGAGGTGTTATAAGCCAATTAAAAAGCCCATCAGACCCCAAACATAAGCAGTTCCTATTTCCCCAGAAACCAGCAGTTCCAGATGTCTGTCTTGCTTTCACCTACAGCTTGAATACAGAAGAAATATCTTCCCTACTTGCAGCAAAATTCGAGAAGCATTATCAATCAGCTTTCTATGCTGCCTTGAATGTTAGAGGTGGAGGGACAAATAGAGCAATATTTGCTCCAGTTTATGAACTGGATCCATGCATGCATTTTGTTTGAATACTTGACAAAAGTTTTCAGAGACCCTTAAGAAAAAAAATCTTTAAACCCTAACTTCAGCATGAAGTGAGAACCATCCTGGTGTCAGCAGACCAGGAATTAGACTTAAAATAAGGATAGCAGGTATTTTTAAGAATTTGAAAATATAGTGATTGCTTTAATATTTGTATGATTTTGATGGGTTTGTGTATTTCTACTTATGGATGTTTTCTGAATTTCCTGGCAGGTCTTACTGAGATTACAGATTCTTTGGGCTAGTGCCAATTGCGAGGGTTGTGAAAGAGCCTAGGAAATGCCCTTATGGTAACACAAATGGGCTTGCTAAGTAAAAGCACTGCATGAAAAGATGACAAAAGGAGCAGATGATGTATGTATGGATCAGCTTCCCTTCTGCTTAGAGCATGCAGTGGTGTTTACCATTCGTCACCCCAAGGACAAATTGTAGCAGTGGCAGGTACATGTTTTTTGCTCAACCTGAGTATTTTCCATTTCATTTAATGTGTTTCCCCAGCCAGCAGATACTGCATTTGTGGGGATGGAGGAAAACAGTCAGTAGTAGCATCTGTGGAATCCATGCACAGACACAGGTTCGCTGAGCTGTGGACCTAGATCAGTGAATGCTGTCTCTGCAGATCCCCTCCTCAGGGTAAGGTTTCTCAGCCCCTACCATGTGAAGTGGAGGGATGGGGATCTAGGAGAGAAACAGGCGACAGCTTAGTGAACATGCCTCTGGGATAGTTAATTGCCATCCGACATCACTGTGTTGTTTCCTTGGTAAACCCAGGTATGCTTTACAATCCAAAACACCCATGACAGTGGAATTGCCAGCTGGTTCATTTCTGTTGCTCTGATAGCAATGTTTTGTGCATATTTTTAAGCACGCATGGCACAAAAGGCAGTAATGGTGCTAGCCCTCATGCCTGTGTGGCATCTCCACTGCAACTGTGTGTTCCCAAAAGCCACCACTGATGATAGCCAGTGATACAAAAAGAAGGAATTGTGTGGAATACACCAAAAGGGGGTTTGTAAGACTGGTAGCTTAGACATTTACCAGTGCTTTTAGAGAATGCTTAATTGTATCTTAAATCATTAAGTGTACGGCATCGAGACTTTTTTAAGATGGGGAGTGCTGGAGCAAGGGCTGAGTTGCAGCAGCTCATGTGAATGTCATAGCATTTGCACTGCTTGGTGACATGAGGCAAGCCAACTAAAGCACATACAGAACACACTGAATTAATCATAATCTAGCTTGATTTCATCCAGGAATTTTTTTGGGAAATGTGGAAGCATTTCTTTCAGTTAATGGACATGTGAGCAATCCAGCCTTTGACTTAGCCTCACTCGGGTAGTG
>JAOEHX010015809.1:0-12395 GCA_025448015.1 Bolborhynchus lineola
CTGTCGCGTTAACCGCCCACCGTGGGTGGCGGCGGGGCGCAGTGCGCATGAGTTCGGGGCTGGCTGCGGCGAAGCCGCGTTCGGTCGGGGCAGCGCTTCGGTCCCTACCCGCTGCCGGTCTTCTTGTGGGTGTGCTCCCGCTCCTCGCTCTGCTCGGGAGAGGACTGCTCCTCGGAGCCGGTGAGTGCAGGCTCCCCTCGCCCCGCGCGGCGCCTCGGCGCTCTGCTCTGCCTGAGGGGATCTTCGCCGCTGGTTTACCTCTGCTTCGGCGCTCGTCTCCCGGGAGCTGGCGGCGAGAGAAGCCGCTGGTGTGAGGCGATGAGCTCCGACCTTCCTCCTGCGCTTCTCTCAGTCGTCTTCAGCCTTTGGGGAGAGGCCGTGGAGCGCTGCGCGCGTTCACCAGCCCGCGATAGGAACTATTCAGTTGCGCTGTTATTGCTCTCTAATGGGTTTTTAATGATTTTCACCCCTTATCGCAGGTTGCAGCGATCGGGACGGCGGCTGCTTCGTGTCGCTGCGATGGTTCTCTCCCGCTGCTCTCCCGGGTTGGGGTTGCGGGCTGGGACCTGCTTCCCGCAGCTCTGCCAGCGCGGTGAGCGGCTGGTACCGGAGAGGGGAAAAGCTACTAGTTAGTAACTAACTGCTTCCCCGCTGCGTGCGAGGCGTACTTTCACAGTACTCAGCTGTGCGAAGGGTTGTTTTTCTTCTGTTCCCCTTGTATTTCTTGTTCTTCCCCATCATATCCTGTCTGAAAGCAATTTGCGTGTCTTAACTGGCAGCCTAGCGAAGGAAAGGTTTCGTAGCCATGCATTGTTAAACTTTGGCTGCATGGTGTGACCGAGTGACTAAGGGTGATGGAAAAGAGCTGCCTTACTCCTCCTCATTGTTTTCTGACTGTCTACAATTGAATGTTGCCGTTGGAAAAAAACGTTGGCGTAAACAGTAGCAGATTCTAGTTCAAGAGGCTTCTTTTCCCTACCCTCTATCAGGTGCCTTTTCCGTCTGGTGATGGTATGTGTGAGGTGGCTGGTTCTTATTGAGATTATAATCCTGGGTAGTTCAAGCGAGGTTTAGCGTGTGTATGAGAGAGAAACCACAGCCTTAAAAGCGCTCCCGAGATTTTCAGTAATGCGGGATCTCAGTGGCATATTTCCTGGGTAGTTTATGCTTTTGTGTGGCACCGAGAGGAGCTGAATGCGGAGCTCTGGTGCTCTTTGGTCCTGTGCATGGGTGTAGCAGGAGATGATTCCTGTGGGAACAGGAATGCAGGTGAAAGGAAAGAAGCTTGCAGGATGTTGTCTCTGTTCTGAAAACTTTGCAAGGCTTTCAAGCTATAACAAATGTCAGAAGTGTAAGTAACAATTATTTCCTTTCCTGTTCCTTTTATGAAGGGCACAGGAGGAAGCGCTTCTTTCCAAACCCTAAAGCATAAGTCTTAGTTTTAAAAGCTTTCACAATTTCTACCTTAGGCTAATAAAAAGGTTTTATTTTAAGACTTTTCTGCAGATCCTTGACTAATGGAGTGTTGCAGACGGCCTAATTTGTACTACTATGAAGAATAGTGGTTGTGGCTTTTTCCCTTTCTTTGCAGTAATTACTGCTGTATAAGGGGGGAGCCGGTGTTTAAACAGGAAAAAAGAAGTTGCTTACTACCATCTCCAAAAACTGAAGATAGACATTATTTCTCAGAAGTTGAATAGATTTTTCCAGGTGTGTCATTCTTATCAAGGATTTGTTTGGAGTTTTTATAACAGAGAGTGAATGAATAAAATGAAATTTTATGCCTGGAAATACAAATAATGCCCAACATTGGAAAGGAACAGAGAGATTCTGTGTTGCATCTCTCTTTTGTCAATACTAAACCTCTTCTCCTCCTGTTGGTTGTAACTGCTTTTTTTTTGGCGTGCTTCTGAGAGAAATATTAACCAAGAATGTTGGCAGAGGTGCTCACTGGTTGGATATAGTAACTGGAACAACTCAACTCCTGAGCAGTTGACAAGGCTCAGGCTGAATGACCTTCTGAAATACTGGAGCATGAAAATAAATGAGGAGATGAATGTGGCTTTCAGAGCCAGCCAGCCAGGCTGTGTCAAACACATTACCAAGGCCTCCCTCCTCCTTTCTTTTTTTAATTAAAAAATAAAAATAAGGAATTTTAATTTCCAGTGTAACCAACTGCTTGAAGAGATCCTTTTCAAGTGGGTGTGTATTGATTATCCCTGTACCAAGGAAGGTCCAGGGTGAAACTTGACTGCTGTTTTCTGCCAGTACTGTTCTCAGCTCTGTTTGCTTTGGGCAGGCAGACCTTTATGTACTTACATAGGAATGAAATGAGCATTAAATAAGCTGCTTTTTAAAGTAAACACCTCTGCTTTGTACTTTGGATGTCTGCTGCCCTCCTCCCTCTACCAGCATAGCAGTCACAAGAAGAAACATAGGAAAGCAGCCTGACATCCAGCTGTGAGACTGACACAGCCATGCCAGAGCTGAAAACCATCTTGCTGTCTTAAGTACTTTGTAAAACAAGATTTAGTTCACCTTTGCTATGACTGTGGCAGTACTTGCATAATGAAACCCTAAACCCCAGTGATGCTACACCTCTAACAAGACAGAAGTTGACTAATTACAGAGGAGTCTGTGCCTGAAATTGTTTATGTGCATTTCATGTTGCTGAAGTGTTGGCTGTCACAGATAGCACCACCCTGATGTTAACAGGGGAGATGCAAAAAGATGCAACTTTAAAAGAATTGGACACTTTACCTTGTTGAAATTTGCATAAGGGCATCTGAAATCAAAGGAGACCTCAGCCATCAGCTGGATGTGTCTAAATGTGGATGTGATGTATGATACTGCATTGTATGATACTGGACTAGACAGCTATGGGTATCATAGGTGGCTTTAGCACTAAGCAGATACTGGCCATCAAATCTCAGCTGGAGAGAACCAGTGAGAGCCTTATGTTTGTCCTTGGGTAAGATCTTAATCTAAAGAAAAGTAACTACTTGTCACCTGCTTTGGTTTTATTTTTAGCTGGGGCAGGGAGGGATTTTGTTGATATCAATGCTTGGGGAATGTGAGCACTTCAGGCTTTCTCTGTGGATTAAACCACCAGTGTTGGATATGAACCTTTGCCACTGGCCTTCACTTTAGGCAATGGGCTTCAGCTGAAGTTGTTGTTGATGTAATGAACTAGGAGCAGAGTTTCCTTCGAAGGGATAAGGCAAAGATGCATGAGAGTATGCCTCACCATTTTTTTTTTCCTAGATAAATTGTGACTAGAGAGTGGACTAGTGTCCTTAGCATCATCAAATCCTGCATTAGTATTCCACTGTAAGCAGTTATTTCCTAAACACTTCAGAGAGGATGATGAGGTAACAATGACCTAGGCCCTCATCTTGTGCTGCCTGGGTTGTCTTCAGTAGGTAACAAAGTTTCTGAAGTGTAGGGTCTCCACAAAACCTAAAAAGCCTGTCTGGGTTTTCAAGAACAGCTCAGTTAAGAACAAAGCACAGTATTGAACCCTCTTTTTCTGCTATCTTAGCATGGATTAACATGGTCAAAGGTGTGACCCTGGGCATTGTTTCTGAGCAAAGCATGATTTGGAGATTTCAGGGTAGTAATTGGTTTATTAGTTAGGTGATGAAAATGTTTGTTTGTGATTATTTTCATTCTTTTAAAGTGGTTGCTGCATTTAATTTGAGATCCAATTCACCAAACTGTTTAAGTGTGTGATGAAATATTGTAGTGAAGTCAGCTGGATTTAACTTTTACTGAGTTGGTGCATTGCCCATCTAGTTCTTTTAAAAACTTATGTACACAGGATTAATTATTTCACTGTTGGCAGCTCTCAAGAATTCTAGTGCGAGTTGTATGAATGACATTCAGTGTGTTTCTTGAGGCTCCAGCTTCTATGCTTAAAACAAAGATTCTCTCAGTCCTCTTAGTTTTAAAGTTAACGGATTTTTTAGCCTGTAGGGGAAAGTTTGAATTGTCAGAAATGCACCACAGAAACCAGTAAATTTGAAACAAAATATTGGTGTTCTTTGCATTAAATTACCTTGAATTCTGGGAGTCTTGTGTGGTCGCTGGCACTCCAGTTACTTTGACTGTATTTGCCTGTCTCTCCTGGGGTATTCTCACAGTAGCGTGATACCCTAAGTTCCCACTTCGCTAAACATTGTTCATATTTACTCATCACCCCTTCTGAGAATCTGAACCACAACTGATGCCCAAGACAGTATCTGTAAAGATGCTGTTGGCCTGGCTCCTATTCAGAGGATGATACAATCATAGACTGGGGGAGTGGGGTTTCTGTTTTTGTTCTTTTTTCTTTTTAGTGGTCACTATTTCTATTTGGCTGGATGTGCTATCCGGACAGTCCCTCTCTAAAGAAGGGCAGGACCGTTTCCTGGTGACTGGATGCTAAATAGCCACAACTGTTTCAGACAGACAGGATTGTTCATGAGCAGATAAGGAATGTGCATCAAAATAAAATGCATTAGCACATCATAAGCATCTACAATTATGATATGGAGAAGAAAAGTCAGAATTTAACTATGTTGGCCAGTTTTGGTTTATCTTGGTGCCTAAAAATAAGGGGTTGTCATCTGTTACTTCAGTTTTCTTTTGACTCTTCCCAGTATCTAAAGGGGGCCTAAATCTGAAGACGGAATTTTTACAAGGGCATGTAGGGTTAGGCCAAGGTGAAATGGCTTTAAACTGAAAGAGGGAAGATTTAGATTAGATATAAGGAAGAAGTTCTTCCCTGTGAGGGTGGTGAGGCCCCGGCACAGGTTTGTCCTGTGTAGGCAGTACAGTCACTTAAGCCTATTCTCCTACCAGAAAGGTTAAATTTTATTGTATATCAGAAGAGTTGGACATGGGTTACTTCTAAAGCTCAAGGATTTACTCCTCATTTCATACACTGAAGGAGAAAAGAAGTATAAAGTTGGAGATAGCTCTGTTCATAAGGAGGAAATACATCCACCACACTAGATCAGTTAGTTTTGAGGAGCTTGCAGCAGCCATGGCTCAGTGAAGATGTGTCATAGGCCAGTGGGTTTTAGTTTAGCTGTGATCTTGTACAGCAGGTTCAAAGGTATGTTGCAGGAGCACTTAATGCAAGGAAAAAATCATCAGGTTATTAGACACAAATACGTGGCCTCTTTTGGGAAGCCCTGTGGTCTCCTGACCACAGCATGCAGGAATGTGAACGAATTCTTACTCTCTGTTTGCCTTGTTTTACATACTCTTCCCTCAGCATCTGCTGCTAACTGGCAGAGGCTAATGCAGATGGAGTTCTCTCATCTGCCCCTATATCATCTTTACAAAACCTATTCCATGGAGGACTTCAATGACCTCAGAGTACTTCCAGTTCTGTTTTTCCAGATGTCTAATTCTCCAAACTTGAGTGCTGCCATGGAATGCAAAGACAACTAATGGTGTACACAGAGCTGACTCTGTGCATTGGTATATCTGTATACCGCTGACTATATACAGATACTTTGAGATTAAACCTGGAAGTTCACTGGCCAGTTCTTCTGTTTCAGTTGTATCACTAAGAAAAAGCTGTTTGAGAACAGGAAAAGTGTGTGTAATGACGCTCAGAGAACAGTCCAGGCTTAGAAATCTAGCTTAAGAAATCTTTCACGTAAAGAGTATTCTGGCAATTCTATATATAAAGAAGAGAGGGAGAAACTGATATTGTGCCCCTTTAAAAATGTATGATAACTAGCTAAAAATTGTCGGCTCTGCTTACCTTAACTGTATTGTGCAGTAAATGGCATGAGGCTGTCTGCTGGTTGGCTTTTGGCTCCTGGCTTTATGGAGCGCTTGACTTTAGCCTCTAAATGTCTTCCATTTTCATGGGATTGATTTTCTTGCTTACTAAGCTCGTTCTCAAATAGGATTGTTAAACAATTTTTTTCAGTCTCCTGCTACTACAGAAACAGTCCATTGTAAATGCTAACATTGAACTTCAGTGAGGAGGTGATCTTAGTCAGCAAAAATAGCCCTTTTAGAAGGACAGGCTTATCTCAACGGCAACTTAATACAGTCTCTCCAAATTATGTGCCTCTTCCAAAGCAAAATGAAATCCTTGGAGGTAAAATTCAATGTTAACTTCAGTTTTCTCCTTCTGCCCTATGACAGCTATGCATGATATGTGAATTGCCATGGTTTACATATCTCATAAGGCTAGCTGTAGTGCAACCAAGATAATTTCAGGTGATAGAATCACAGCTGCCTTAAGATGCCTTTTTGCTTTAATATTTGTGATCTTCTTTCCAAATAGTACTGTTCCTGTCACTTCTGCACTCCTGTATTGTGGTCTGAATTTTTTATTGCATTAATCCCTATTGGTACAGGCACGCTTCTCTGAAACCAGGCAAAACCTCCCCTAATGCATTGAATAGACCAAGCAAGTAATCCTGTTGTGAGCAACTTTCATATTTAATGCATCTCTGAAGGTCAGCAGGAGCAGCCGCCTGTCATCCTGCTGTTCTTGCTCTCTCTGAGGATGGGAACCTTGTGTTTGAACCTTTGCTTGTTATGTAGACAATCCCACTGAAACAGGCAGTGGGGTCATCTTGAAGTTCATTAGACTTTTTTTTGCTATTTCTATCTTAAATCCACAGTCATTCACTTCATAGAGGGGACATAAAAAGCATAAGGGACTTCTATGATAGGCATGGATAGGAGGCAGGTTTGTCTGTAAAGTGTGCTGTATGTATTGCATCAGCGCTGGGTAGGCACACATTAGCTGTAGCTGCACTAGGCACTGTATAGATATGTAGGAGTTTCTCACTTAAAACATCAGAAACACAGAAAAGAGGAGAAATAATATATATGTATGAATGGGTTATGGTCTTACTGATGTGTGCCCTTGAAGTGTTAAAGATTATGTGAGAGAGAGAAGGGAAAAAGTTTTCCCCCCATGCCCTTCCTACAGGCTCACAGGCCTTTCTGAAATGAATAAAACCTCCAAAGAAGACACGGCTTACAGCTTAAAAGCGGAACCAGTGTGGTAATGTTTGCTACTTGATCCTGTGTGGGTGGCTCTTCTTAACCCGTAGCACTCACTGCCTTTGTTTGTTGTTCAGGAGCTTTGTGTAACATCTGAGCTTGAGCTCCAAAATGAGTAACAGGAGCTTATTGGAAGCAGAGTTATTTGTTGTTTAGAACTTGTGGGCTTAGTGTTTACTGCTACCGAATCTGTCCTGGAAGCAGATAGCTTAGACCTGGTTCTGCTGTTGGACAAAGCACAACAGTACTCTTAAATACATTCTTCTCCATCAAACTTTTGGGTCACTATTTGGTTTCTTGGTAGCTTGGATTAACACCTTAATTTGGTCAGTCTTTAAATATGGGTCTTGACTGTGATATCTGTTGTCATCTGGAGCTATGACCTCTCGTAGTCTATAAAATGTTCATGAACAGTTTTGAGTTTAATTCTAAAGATCTAGTTGTCTGTAATAATCCCCGAGGGACTGAACAAACATGGCATGCCCAGTTTGTATTGGGGGCAGCTGGATAAAAACTGGTGCTGCAGCTTAAAAGGGCTAGGGCTGATGAGAAGTAATACATATCTTATGTTGGATGTCAGTAGTTGCCTTTTTCTGGTCCCTCCTTAGAAAAATACTTGTTTTCATAGCATCATAGAATCAACTAGGTTGAAAATGACCTTTAAGATCATCAAGTGCAACCATTTGAATAGGTTTCCATCTGAACATCACCTTAAGTCATGGGATGAAGTCTGAAATGAGTTTTTTGTGAGTTTGAGATGTCAAGTTTTTCTCTGACAGTTTTGCCTTCTGGAATGTATGTTTATATATTTCTGTGTGTAGCATAATCAGTATTTCCACTGATTGTGTTGCCATCTAAAAATGGTGTATGTTTTCTTGCATGTGTTTTTGTGTGCAGCTGTTCAGTACCGTGAGGTTTGTTGCAGATGGAGCGGTGGTTGCAGGATATCTTCTCGATTCAGGCTGCTCTTTTCCAGTGTAGCTTTCAGGAGCACAGCTTTTTGCTTCGAGCTTGTACGTGGCAGCCAGAGGTGCAGCAGCTACTGCAGTGCTTTCAAGTCTGTGTGGCCTGGGATTCTGAAAACCAGGACCAAAAGTATGTTTCTACCCCTGTGGCATCGCTTAAAGACTTAATCTTGAAGTTGGATTTTATCTATTATTAATGTTATTAATAGAAGAAAGGAAGAATGTTCTTTTTATGTAAAGGCAAGGCTAAATTGTAATCATTAGACCTAATGTTCATCAGAAAAGCTATCAGATGCTTTTATTGTGGCAATCCAGTACTCTGTTTATGTGGGCTGTGCTCCCATGTTTAGCTACATTGTGTGGGAGCCTTCCCACAGGACACATGCTAGTGCTACGGCATAGATGAGGGGGTGTGTTTGTACGTACCTCTGGTAATGTCATAGCCCTCTCCTGGGAGGAAGGGATCAGTGGGATGGAATTGTTGCTCAGTATTGGCAGATGTTATCTCTCTGCTATGAAACACTAATCAGCTTACCAGGAGGCTCTGGTTTCTCAGCCCTCAGCTGACAGGTAGGGAGGAAGGAGAAGTAATCCGGTTGAATTGGAAATGCAGACTTAACTTTGCTTCTCATGTCACCTCTTGAACCCTAATAAAGAGAGAAGCACTTGGGAAGCAGGACCATCTCATTTCATTTGTACAGTGTCAGGGTAATGGTATCCACTTCCCAGCTGGCTGCATATAACGTGGTACTTCAGAACCAGCTGCTGCTTCCTGGTCACAGGCAGGGTGGGTGAAAAGGTGGACTGTTAAAGAACAAGGCAATTTCTTGTAGCAAGGGAAGTTTTAACGTATGGAAAAGAGAAAGTAACTAGGGCCTACTTTTTACCCACCCCATGTTTGTGCTGTTAGTGCAAAAGGGTGACTTTTGTCTTTGTGATACTTTGAGAATGAAACAAGAAATTCTGCCAGAGTGTTTTGGGAGACGACAACAATTCAGACGGGTACTACAGAACTGAGCATGAGGATACCTTGAACTGGGAGCTTTTGCTCCAGTAAGCACTGGTGCATGTCTCTTCCATTAAGCATCTTCCAAATGTACAAGCACTGTTTCTTCATGGCTGAGTGAAATAAAAGCTCTGTAGCCTTAAAATGCAATTTTGCTCTGTAACGTGATGGTGCAAAAATGGCACCAAGTTCTGTTCGTGGATCTTTCACCAGGAGCAGTTGGCATAGAGCTGCTTCAGTACACACAAGTTAACTTCAGCAGTGTTAGGAAATGGACTGAATTCTATTTCCCTCATGTGATCCAATAAATAGAGTACTTGTCCGAAAAGCTAATAAAAGATGAAGACTTTTGAACTGGGTCAGTTGGCATCTCAGCTGATGGGAGTTTATTACTGTTAATGATGTGTCTTAATGGAAAACACGAACCCATCTTGTAGGATGGGTATGTTTGTGTGGTCCATGCTTGTAACTGAGAGACGTCTGGTTTGGAACCACGTGAGATGGGGTACAGAACCTTGCTATGTTGGATTTTTAAAGTCACCTTCTAGGATAAGACCAGTTCTTCTAAAAGGTGCCCATAGGTGGTAGGTGTGCTTCAGGGTATAAAGATATGCCCCTTATTAACTTGTGTGGAATCTCTTTTCACTACTTGAAGCTCCTTTTCAAGTCCTTTAAAACCAGATTTAAATGTAACACTGTTTTCATTTCTCTGTTTTCAGAAATGAATAAAGCTAGCAGCCCTACATAATATGCTGATGGCATTCTGCGCTGCATCGGGATCGATTCATGAAGAGAGTGTGATGCCTGGAAATCTGCTCTCAGATTCTCCTGAAATGGCATCCGAAGGCTCTCCAAAGCATGCATGTGGGAGCATGGAGCGGGGTGGCAGTATGGAGAATCGTGGTGGCCAAGCTAAGGGCAGAAAACTTGCCTTGGTAAGTGTTTAATGAGGCTTATGCTGAGTGATATAAATTGTAGTAATTTTGTTTACATCACAAGATTATTTTTGTTACTTAAGCGTTGATCTTTGCCATTTCTGGTCCTAAAGGGTTGCTTGTGGTCGTAGTTACTAGCAAACTGAAAGGCCAGAAATGGCTATTGTGATTTGGTACAACAGCTTGTTATTCCGATCTGATTGTGTCTGAGGGCTTGGAGAGTGCTTCTCTTTGACCATTCCTCCCAGAGAACCAGAGACGGTAGTAACAAGCACACATTACACTGGGCTGCTTGGTCCAGCCACTACCGATTGGTATACGTCTGCCCTCACTTTAACTAGCTTGTAAAGGAACTTAAGGATAGTGTTTCATGCTTAAGCTTTTTGTTGACACTACTGAATGATGGTCTCAGCTTATTCCACCTTCATGTAATTAGGTGAGTAACAAGTATGTCACCATAAACAAAGCTGTCTTCACATTAGTGAATATGAGTGTGTGGCCATTTAAATAGTATGTGAGTAATTGAGGGAGTAGGATGCACTGCTGCATTTTTTTGAATGATGGGGATGATTCAGGCAGTTGAACCCAACAGTACTGTTTGTACTGTGACAGGCTAAGCCTAGAAAGCAGCTATGGTTCCTTGTATATGGTTTTCATCATTGCAACCATTTGATAAACATCCATTTTTAATTGAGGAATCTGGTAAACTTGTGTCCTCTTAATGTGGAATTAGGCTTTCCATACTTTTCTCTCTGTCCTCCCTGGTAGATTCCTTGTAGTGAAGTTTTCTGTGAACGAATAAGTGGTAAAAATAAGTTAGCAAATTGATACCTGTGTTTATCTATATAGCTCGGGGGTTTTGTGCTACTTCATGAGCTTTTTGGTAACTGGAAGTAATTCTAAAGATACTCCTTTTTTTGTTGTTTCTGATGAAAATGCATCTCTTAAATACTGTGCTTGTATCCTTCATCTTATGCTGCTAGTTAAAACACAAAACAAGTATTATTAAATGTAGTCCCTTAACTGCTTCTGATCTGTGCTAGAAAAACATTGTGGGGGAGCTCAGGAGCATAGCCAAATGTTGCATTTGGGCTTAGGTATTTAGAGCATGATGTTTATTGTATGAAAACTGTTTGGATCTTAGAGAATTACAGTGGGAGTTGCACTTAGTTAAAGGATTACACCTTAATTTGATGCAGAATTATAAGTTAATTGTATGCATTACTCTGACTCCAGTTTTTCAGGTTATCAAATCATGTTTTCAGGCAATTTATTCTTAGCTTCAGTAGCAGGTGTGAGACTGGCCATTTGAGAGAATCAGTGTTAAGTAATGAGGCTATGTATAAATCAGTGTGTTTATCCAGCCTCATCCTGAGTCTGCTGTGTCAGAAAATGACATAGATTCCCTTAGTCTAAGTAGATAGCGCCATGTGATAACCCAGATGATGATGCATCAGCTAGAGTTGGAATCCCTTCCTGCTCTGTAATGTTGTAATTTATACATGGAGTAAAAGCTGGCTGCAGGTTTAGGCAATTCCCATCAGACCTATGCATCAGCAAAAGAAGTTCCAGAAGCCTTTAGTTTGTCTTGTTTGAGTTTATGCATGAAGAAAGTGAAGCATGTAGCAGTGAGTTTAATTCTGGTGCCACAGACTCCCTTCCATGACTGTTCTAGCGCTTTAGTAGGTGGCATGTCTGATAAGGCTGACAACTAGCAGGCATGGAATAACAGGTTAGGGAATGGAAATGCCTTTCAATAAAAACATAATTTCAGTTTGAGTTTGAGGTTGGGTTTGAACTGACTGTGAAGGAAACTGCCAATTGTAATTGAGTAAACAGTAGCCGAGTCCTTAGTGTGCTCACATCTTTCCTTTTTGTGATCTGATGGAAGTATTGTTCCAGGGCCTGATAGCTTTTGTCTGTTCAGTACTGAAACAGGCTTTAGAAATCCTCAGGATAAAAAGCAGTATTCTTCAAATGTTTTCTATATCCTTGTGTAATTGTCTATTAAAGCATAGGGTTTATAGCTCACACAGGGATCCAGGGATTTGTAAGAGGAAAAGCTCATTGCTGGAACATGCTCCTGGAGACCTTAACTTCCTGTTTCAGTAGTTTCGTCATAAAAGCTCAGAAGATGCGGCAGCTTTGGCCTAATGAGAAGGCAGGGATAGATAACTGTAGACAAATAATCTCATATTAGACCAGTTCTGAAAAAGGAAGGGGCAGATTTTCAGATATGCAAGACGGAAATGGAAGCAATTGCACGCTTACCTTTCTCTTAATATATCACTTTTCTGGGGCTGTGCTCCTAGAGACACAGCAAGGAAGGTCAGAGTTAAGTCTAATTTATAATTCTAATCTAGAATTAAGTTTAATTTATAATTTTAATTTATTTTAGTGTTTTTTAATGGCCTTGCAAAGGTGAGAAGTATAGCAGTGTGATTTTTATGACAGGCCAGTTTCTTC